>KQ435714.1:653052-708890 GCA_001276565.1 Melipona quadrifasciata | reverse complement strand
TGTATGTAATGGTGGGTGGTTGGGATTAGGACCCGCGCAACACTAACACTGTAACACTAACGCGAAAACTCACGATTTGACCAAAACGGTGATGAAGGATGATGAAGAAAAAAAAATACTACAACTACAACTACTAAAGGAGCATAGTGACAAAGTAGTAACGAGAATGATTTCCCATGCTCTGGAATCATTTAAATCATCCAGAGGATGAGAAACCATTTGTTGTGACCCTCTTCGTGGCAGTTTGCCGGGTCTCTTCGGCTTTTAGCCTCTTCTTTCTTCGAGCGCAATGCCCGCTGAAACTTACACCTAGCTCGAGTCTTTCTAATCGCAAACCAAAAAATAACTTATAAAGGTGAAATAAAAAGATAAATCACGGAAGCTGACCTCAATACACATCGATCATAGTGATCGTTGTCCGTTCGCATATATGTGCTCGAGCAACACCTACATAAACGTTCGTTTCGGGACCTACTCGCGACCTATCCGCAACCGCAACCGCGATACTAAATTCGAAAAATCGAAGAGTAAAACCAGAAACAAGTGGCATGCTCCATTTGTATCAATTTCACTGTCGATTTTTCAAATTAGATTTCCAGAAACATAAGTATTTTAAATATTTCAACTTATAATGAATGCAACGATAGAAACGACGCAGTTACACATTCTAACCACACACGTACATGCGGAAAATACGTCGTGCACGATACGCTAACACACTGTCAGTCGCTAAGAAATTTTTTATAAAATTACAAACTATGGTCACCCAAGTAGCACCTGGACACGTGAGTGAGATCCTGACAATGAATACGGAAGGAGTTAAACCTGAAAATCCTGAACTAAAAAAATGATTAGTTTATGTAATTTGTATCTAACGGACTATTACATTATTTTATTTCAAACTGACCCTACTCTTTCAGAAATTATTGAAATTGCAAAAGAATAAAGACAATGAACAAGACTTAAATTTGTTAAAAAAGATATTACGAACAGTTTAAGAATTGATTCAAACAATGAAAACCAAAACAATCAAACAATTGATTCCAAATTAAATATTAATGGAAATAATCTCAGGCGACTTCTTCATCAAAGCACATTTTCAAAAATGCGAAAACAGTGATCAAACTTGTTGCTCTGATTTAAAAATCTACCTGTCGCGAAGTATCTTCTTGCACATAAAATTTCATACATTTTTTGCGGAAAAAATTTTAATCTATTATATTTCAAATTCTACAGAAGTTCATAACTATATATAATTACATATAACACTACTATAAAAGGGAAGATGAAATTGAAAATTATTAATTACCAATTATTATAACAAAATATCATCAATATCAATAACTTTCATAGCAACGAAGTCGGAGGGTATCCGTCTTCTCTACTATGAAATGCTCAAACGAAATCATTTGAATAATAATTATTTATAAGTATTTATAATTTATCTATTCATATGGACATTCGTACGTTTTACTTTTGCGAACATTTATATGGAAGATATTTTGATTTTATAAGTAATTTTACTATAAATTTAATTATTAAAATCGCGATGTGCAAGAAGCCCTATCCTGATCTAATACATAAAAAACCTGAAAAAGATGTTACTACTCACGAGTATAAAAAATACCCGCGATCACTATGCTCATCAAAAATTCTACGTATACAACTAGTCACCCGTGCCGATTTGGACCTTTCATCCTACGACATGATTGAGTGACCGGAGGAACATAAATGCATGCGACTCACACGAAGATGTGAAGTCATCATGCGTTATCATCCACGCTGCACTGGAGCCGTGGATATCAAGTAGATACCACTGAAAATCCCATGGTGGAAGTGAACACCGTGAAAAATTTTCTGTAAAACATCAAACATTTTGTTTTTAAAGACACAGTGTTATTTGTCAAAATTTGAATTTTAATAATGACAAAAATTGGGACTAATAATATGAAATATTTTTATTTTGTAATTATAATTTTACATTCGACTTCAATAGAAACTACAGAGATTAGAATTCAAATATAAGCTAAAGTACTTACATTTTTAGCTTTTGAAACATCATAAAATCCTTAGAAGATTAGGGGAAGTAGAGAGTGTAACAAAATATTAAACATTAGAATTTGTATTTAAAAACAAAGCAGAATCTTAAGTTGGATAATGAAAGATTCTTACATTCTCAGCTTTAGAGCCACCGTTGAATTTTCCTCCAAAAAATTAATACTGATGTGAAGTATCTGTAACAAAATGTTAAACATTATATATACTCGTTAAATTCGAAAAATTGAATAAATTAGAATACAATATATAAAATTACTTATGATCTTGGTCTCCTGGAGAAGCTTTATCCTCTTGCGTCAAATGATGGCAAATGTGTAAAAATAAAACGAAATTAACTTCAAATTCTATTAAAAAAGCGTACGAGACAAGCTATCGGTAATCGTACGAGTCAAATCGACGATTGAAAAAAAATTGGTGTAAATAGTTTCAAAGCACGAAACAATTTCGTATCGTAATGCTCACTGAATCGTTAAACACACACGTATTAATTAAATGAAACTATTGAAGTATAAATGGAAGTAAAAGAGTGTCGAAGAAGCGATGCTACCGAAGGGACACCACCGATAAGTTAGAAGACGTTACGAATAACTCCCCGCAACACGTCTCGTCCTTCAATTGAAAAAGAAGTAGGGGATAGGGAGATCCTGTTCAAACAGGCACAATAATTATATATAAAACGAATATAAACATTGTGGTGTCTTCTCGCGACAAGTCTCGACACATTCAGTCGAAAGTGTTTATTTGAGATGCCGAAGAAATAGATACAAGAGCCTTACATACACACATAAACGTTGTATTTATGTTGTATTGAACTACAAATTTCGAGCTTCAAGGTCTTTTACGCCTTACTTTATGTGAGAAATGAAAACTTCTATTACATTATATTATACGAATTATTAAGAACTACGCAGTATAGAAGTTAAAAAATCAACAAATAAGTAGAAAATGTTATAACAGAAGTGAATGTATAAAGATATATAATAAAATACACACACACATATATATATGTAACAATGAATTAGTCAATTATAAGGTTACAATATTTTTACTGGTTAGAATTGAAATTCAATTTTGATATTAGTTATAAATAAATTTTACAAATTTTTATAAATAACTTTTAATATATTCTGTTTAAACGTTTATATGCTATTATTTCTTCAATTATTGAGAATTATATGTAATAATTATTGGTTAAATTTTACTTTGAATTAAAGCCAAAAATGCACATTTTATATTAAAAATTCATAAACACAACTCTGACAATTATTGTTTTAAATTTTTACCTGAGAACTTCCGGATGACATTTCTTCCTGGATGATTTTTTTGGGTAACACTTCTTTACAGAAGCGTACTTTTTTCCGCCATGCTTCCCGTTTAAAAATCGATCATGAGAAATATCGATTATTTCGAGAATTGTAGGAAGTATATTGCGTATTTCATCGTTGGGGCGCTGTAATCTTTACAAAAGTTTAAAATTATTGCGCGCGCATTTCGTACGAAAATATATTGCAGAGAAAAAAAAAAATAAAAATTTCCTTCCCCTAACTCTTTTCATTCATTAAATTTTTACAAAAATCTGTAAAGTCTATAAATTATGCCTATACATCTGCAAAATGGAAAAAAATTACGTCTATAATTTCATATCTGCGATTTTATTCTTTAAACTAATTTTCTGTTAAAATTTAATAAATTTAATTTTTTTTTAAGAATAAATTAAACATGAACCAATGCTATCATCGTTCGATATTAACTATTTCATAATAAGAATAATGCTATCAATATTGTTATTTTTAATTTTTGAATTAAATATAATTTTTATGTCAATAAATTGCGCAGAGCATAAAAAATACTCTAAATTTTTCGAGACTGATATTCCAAACATGATGTCTCATATAGTGTCGAGTCTATTTTGTCTTTTAATCACTAATAATTTTTAAACTCTATATAGTGTAACATTGATCGATAGAATATGTAAACCTAACCTCATCTCTGTGAAGAAGAGGTTAGTTTGTTATATCAAACATAAAAACACACTAGTTGTAGGAAACATGGTAATAAAATATATTGGACGGACACATTACTTCAAAGGCCAACCATTATGGGAAATATTGGGGAATTTGAAGAATCATGGTGTAGGTAGACTCGTAATACGAGGTACTCAACAAAGATATCCTGAAATATCCTATATGAAGATACTGAAAGTTGCTGGATTACCAGATGTTTCAAAACATCCGCATGTATATTATATAATATTTTCTATTCTTCTGTTTACCAATGGAATAATGGAATAAACAAATTATTGAAAGTAGCATTACATCTTATAGGATCCACGAAAAGTGATAGTATTAGTAGAAAGAGTTTTTAGAGGTCAAAAGTCTCCTGTACTAGTGCAAATGGATGGAAGAACCTATAAGCCAGATTTTATGTTGGTTCCCAAAGATCAAGAAGCAAAGTATATAAATGCCACTGAAACACCACAATTAAGAATTATGCCACGAACAACAAACTTTCCTCCTCTTTTGAAGGAGATATTAATACAAGAGGCACAAGAACAAGGAAAAGATGTATCTGATATAAAATTAGAACTTGTATATAGCCCTCTGGGTATTAAAAGTTACAGAATTGCTGAAGAAGGTGAAGCTCCTACAACTGAAATAAAAATAGAATTAGGACAGCCAGCAAGTCCTAGTTTGTATGAGAATATTAAACAAGAGAATGCATCATGAATATGATTCAATATGCATTTGATCTTGTAATTTAATAATAAAGATTAAGTATTTTTCAATTAGAACTTTTTAATATACTTTTACATCTAAAACGTGCGTCTTTCCTTTAATTTTTTCATTGTATCATATGTGTATGCCATTGATCGATATTTTTCACAACGAATCAAATCTTCATCAATTATTTCATGCTTTGCATTATCCTGTACATTACCTACAAACAAATAAAATGAATTAATATCATTATCACCATAAATTCCAAATAGAACATACTTAAAAGTCTTTGAGACTGCACAATACAATTTTCTTTTTTGCCAAAGAAATTTTTAGCTGTAATATCCTGTGGATTATATGCAGAACAATTAATTGTAATATAAATTATGATATAATTTTAGAATAAATAATGAGAAACAATATAAAAATATACATATCAGTATTTTAATTACTAACCTTCCAAAATTGCCTCATTTCTTGAACATCCACACGTTTTCTTATAAGCCAGCCACGAACATATTTTTGTATATGCAATGCAGCTTCATCTTCAGACCACAACCAAGATTTTGGGAAATAAGATCTAGGACTAAAAATAAATTAAATGAAAAATATTAATACAGAAAATTATTAATTTTCACACACAAGTATTGTAATTTTTTCACTTACTGTGAATGTAAATATTCTTTAAACAGTGGTATATCAAATACATTTAGAGGTGGTGAATATATTTTTGAACGACGTGGATTACGATTCCATAGAATTTCCGCGATATTATCGAGACCATTAAAACGACACTTCTGAACCTGTCATAACTCATTGATAATTTCTCATACATGTAGTTATAAGAATTGGTAAATTTCGAATTCAAATTGTTATCAAATCGAATAAAAAATTCTACAATACTCGAAGAACATTTCGTTTAGATGCTTCAATAAGTGTTTCTTCCAACGCAGGTATTAATAACCCAAAAATGTTTCTATCAAGATAATTCGAAGGTAACAAATCATCCTCTTCGGTGATGTTTACTTCCTCTTCTTTCACACAATCTCCATCACAACAATGCAAGGTTGATGTCACGCAACTAACCGAACTAGATACCTTAGATATTTCATCCAAACATTTTATTTCACGAATGCAATTTCCTTTTAGCGATGTCAAATACATTTTCGTGAAAATATTTTCTTAAATTAGAGAGAAAGAGCAACAGGATAATTGAATACACGAAAATCATTTGTCAAGCATTAATAACGATAGCAAACTGTCAAACAAGATCGATTTCTCGATCGAAATTACGATTATCGTACGAAGTACGATTATGTAAATTTTGGCAGATCTGTTATAATCTTTAAAAACGATTTTTGAAATTAATCTAAATGCCTGCATGCGAGCCATGGTGTCCTCTGGTGAAGAGTCAATTAAAAAAAATAGGTATAATTTAAATATGTTACCCGTTGTTTAAAACATTCTTGCTCATCTTACTGCACCAAAATAACCGACGAAGCTTCTAGCCACCGAAGTTCCATGGCTTTTGAAGAAAGATCTTCCTTCGAAGGAAACCGATTTAACCGATCTAACGGTAGCCGATAAGCCTCGCGATCCAAGATTAGACATTATCGATGAAAAATTTATAAAGACAAAGTTGGAGGTTGAACGAGATGACGATTTGGAAAAGAAGCCAGAATTTGATGTAACATTTGATGCAGATTTGGAGAAGAAGACAGCACGTGATATAGATTATTATCGCCATCCTATAGAAACAGACGGAAGGTTCGAGGATTTAGTAGATAAAGTGGCAGATATCCCAAAAGAGGATCTCTCAAAAATTACAAAAGTTAAAAAAGAATTTGCAACGCAATGGATCGTTGAAGGTAAATAACACGGGAAAAATTCTTGTTGATTTTCTGATTTCTAACATGTTTTTTATGTTGTTGTCTTCAATTGTGATATGTATGAGATTGAAAACGTATCGGAAAATTATTAATGTAGGAGAGGATAAGGTGGTCGAAACCGATGTCGTGGATGAACCTGCTATAAGGGAAGAAGATTTGGTGGTCAAACTTTCGGAACGTGAAAGATTAGAGCGTACAAAACTAGAACGTGAAAAATTAGAACGTGAAAGATTAGAACATGAAAAATTAGAACGTGAAAAATTAGAACGTGAAAAATTAGAACGGGAAAAGATAGATGGAGAACCATCGAAGCACGATGATATCGATGAGAGAGAACTTGCGATATTCAAAGACGAATGCGATCCGTCTTGTCCTCGACGTATATCGCAAAGCAAGTATATTTATGTTATTTGTTGTTATTGTCAATGTTAAACATGAAAGTAATTAGTAATGATTTCTGTAGAAAGTAGAATACGTAAACTCGAAGAAAGGCAAAGAGTCGTAGATCATTATTTATTAACTAAAGGTTCGAGTTACTTTGAAGATGTTTGCACTTGTTCTCTTTCCTGCATCATTCATGCTTTAAAAAACGATCCGTTTATTAGGAGCATATTAGCATCTGCTGCGTTATTTGCGCTTGGGTTGAAACTTTGTACAGAATTAGACGCATGGTATTTGCCAACTCGATTTTCGTAAAATAAAATCAAGCCAAACTAAATAAAACTGTCTTTAGTTTTCATTTTCTTCATAGTATGAAGTTTGTTCACGTAAGTTGTTTATCTTTTTTTTTTTTAAGTAGTAATTTTATCGAAGTCGTACAAAACATTTAACAATATGTAATGAATTTATTAAAAGGATTGTTTAGAAATAAAAAAAACTGCTCCAGGTGAGGCTCGAACTCACAACCCCGGCATTGCTCACGACTTACTGTCTTATAAGTACCGTGCGCTAACCAATTGCGCCACTGGAGCTATTGGAAATATTTCTCTCTAAGAATAGTTTTTAGGAATTTTATTATTGGATTAAAAAAAAATATATTATATTGTAAAACATTACACTTACTTAACTGCGATTGACAATTTATGATATTGCAAGAGAAACTTTAATAATAAAATATATTGCTCCTACGAAGATAAGGATTTTCTAAGATCGAAAACATTGATACTGTTCGTGCATTCGTACGCATGCATGTACCTAACATACCTCGTAGTGAACACTTTGTTGACACGTCAAAATACGATTATATAGTATTAGAAATTCGAAAAAGTTCGAGTGATTCGTCATTGTTCATTATAAAGAAATTTAAAATTATGTGAATGAAAATGTACTATTATTCTTGAGCAACCAATGAATTATGTGCATCTTTTGTGCTATTTTTCCTGTAGACATATAAATTTTGTCAAAGTAACATATATGTATATTTAATTGTTCTAACGCATTATGCAAAAGAAACATTTATATAATATGTCACAATGCGCATATGAGTATTTTCGTTCCAGTATAACAGTTAGTACGTAGAATTTACAGTAACAATAGTTCAAAAACATTCTACAGGCGACTTTTTATTTTTTGGTGATTCATCAGTTTTATACATTACAAAAATTTTTTAAGACGATATGCAAGTAAGTAAACTTATAAGCAAACATAATTTTTTTCTCTTGCATTATTACTGTCATTATGTGGTATTCAACATATTTTATTTATGCAAATAACGTTACAATATACTAACGTTAATAATTTTAATATAATTTTAAATATATTCAAACGTAGTCAATTGTAAAAACTTAGGTTCTTTGCCTTTTTAGTAGAAAAGTATAAACAATAATTTCTTATCTTATTTTGATTCGATTATTATTTTTGATTCTTTCTTAATTCATTACACATGAATTCTTCAGTCTACATATGATATATAATTTATAAATATTGTTACATATCTACATTCTAACCTCTAATTTTATTTTCCTATTCTCTTTTGAATAAAATTAATTTTTTTTAATGTGATGCAGTAATGCTTTATTCTTTATTTTAATATCCATTTTTATTCATATCTATTATGATCATATTATTTAGATACAATAAAGAATGAGCTGGTTTGATGCCACTGGATTTGCCAATTTGGCCAAATCTGCTTTAAAAGAAGCTCAGAAAACAATCGATAAGGCACTCGATATTAAAGATGAGGATCAAAAACCAGTGGGAAGCCATGCAGAGGATACATCAGACTTTTTTGCATCATGGGGAATAAAGAGTGATGTTCATCAAAATGTACAACCATACCGTGATAAACCCAAAACACCTAAACAAGAAGCCACAAGCAGTATATGGGGTAGTTTTACTGGGTCATTCTTTGAACCACCTAAATTTAATGAACCAGGACAAAGTACTAAACCAATTACGCAGTCTAAGTCCTTACAGAGTACACCCACTGAAAGTAACAAAAAGCTTGTATCTTCATCATCATTCTCAGAAGATTACAAAAGTAAATCTTTAAGTCCTAAGGAAAAATTTAGACAAGCAGAAAATTACAAAGAAAAAGAAATTCATGATCAGGTTCAAACTGTTTCTAGTGAAGATATTTCTAATACATCTGATGACTTAAAGCAACTTCCTTTATCTGAAACAACTGATATAAGTGTAACTCTTGACAAGGATGACAACATTAATAATTGTCCTAAAATAATTGAATATCCTTCAGAGGAAAAGAAAGATATTGATGTTAAAGAGGAAGAAGAAAAGTCAGAATCTGAAAAAAAAGAACCTTGTGAGCATGATTTAGACTCACCTGTTTCTACATCAAACAGATTATCTTTTGTATCTCCAGAAAATGACAAAAAAAATTCAAAGAGCATTGAAATTCTGGGTTCCCGATCTAACACTGATTGTACCACGACTCCAGAATTGGATGGCAGTCCGTCTACCAAGGGTACCAAAGTTAATTCTGAGTCGATAGAAGTATTACCAGACAGTATGGTTACATCTCCAAGCTCTGGAGTGGAAGTATTAGAAGATTGGAAAAGTGATACTAGTCCTTATTTATCTCCCATAGAGCAAAGACACTCTGATTCATCATCAATTTTAGACAGAGACGATACAGTGACCCCTTGCTGGGACGATATCAACGTCCCCCAGATTATGAATAAAGAAAATGAAATAAATCCATCATTTTCTTCATACGAACCTCCAATGGATGAAATCAAGACATCACATGAAAATTTATGCATGAGTAGTATGGATAGTACACCATCTACTGGTACATATCAAGGCATAGGATCGCATTTATATAAAAGCGCATCCAGTAGCCATTCAACGAAAGTTTCCCCAGAAAGCATAGAAGTATTACCTTACACTGATGATGAGAGAGATGAAGCGAATTTGGCAGAAGATTCTTACACTTCTGCATCAGAAAGTACAATTGTAACAATGTTAGAAAAATTTCAACAGAAAGAACAAGCACATAAAACAGAAAATTTTAATACAAGCGAAAACATGCAGGATTCGTGTTCAGATGAGAAGCTAACGTCGAAAAAAACTAACACAGATACAAGGCTAAATTTGAGTCTAGATTCCTCAAGCGAAAAACATAATTTACATCTGCCAATTGAAGCAATTACAACGCAACCGATTCGTAAGCCTGAATATTTTGATGGAGTAGATCAAAAAACTAAACCCGACCGAAAAAGTTACGAACGATTAATGAATTCCACTATAGAACCGGCAGAAACGGAACGTTATTCTGCCAGTGAAATTATCCATCCGTTTAAATCAGAAATGCTCGAAGTTTCAGATCAACATTTAATTTCAACAGATTCAAGTTGTGAAGGAACATTGATAGAGAGTTCAGAAGAAAATCCGCAGTATAAATCGGAAGAAAGAATTTTACAAGCTCCCTTGAATTCTAGTTCCTACGTAAAGACAATGTTAGAAGATGCAATGATCGAAAAAGGTGGTGAAATCATCGAAGCAGAAGTACAAGGTGTGGAAATACCTCGAGAAAATTCACCTATTTCATCAGAAAGGTATTGTATTCGAAGAATTCGTTCCATTAAAATTATATTTAATTCTTTTAAGAGTATAAATTTTATTCCATTTATTACAGTCGGTCCGATCTGATTAAAATTGGTTCTGATCAAACCAGTGGTCACACTAGTGGGGATGAATTAGAAACCACCACTTCCAGCGATATCGAAGTTATATCCAGGTATTTAATTATAAGATAGCAATTATCTATAATTTAACTTTATATAATGCATGCTATATAATTTATTGTTATAAATATAAGTATAATAGCAAATTTTTTTGTTGAAACAAAGTCCAAATGGTGACTCGAGTTCTACACAATCGCGACAAAAAATGCAATCAACAAAAGGCTGTGATCTCTTAATGAGAACATTAAAAACTAAAGGACATTCAAGGGAATTGAGTGAAATCAGCGTAGGATCTGATGAAATGAATGTTGAAATAGAAAAATTATTGAAACGTATACAAGAAATGACAGAAATATTAGAAGCCAGAGAATCGAAGCTCATTGATGTTAGTAGAATGAATATGGAATTACACGAACAAAATAACAACTTGAAGAAGTAAGTTTTGAAGAAGTACGTAATAATCAGACAATGCATAATTACTTATTTATTTTTATGGCGTACTTTTACATTTTTATTTTTGTATTTCATATAGACAACTTGATAATTATGAGAAACACGCAGAACAAAGCCAAAATTTAAATCAAATCACTGATGAATATACGCAACGATTATCTGCCTCAAAAAGAAAATTTCAGCAAGCGATACGCGAACGAGATTCATTAAGAAAGAATTTGGAACAGTTAAAAGTAGAAGCTGCTACGCGTCTGTCATCTCAAGAGCTATCTACTTTAAATGCGGAAAAAGATGAAATTATTAAAGAACTACGAGAGGAAGGTGAAAAATTGAGTAAACAACAACTTCAACACAGTAACATTATCAAAAAATTGCGAGTTAAGGAAAAAGAGAATG
This sequence comes from Melipona quadrifasciata, assembly GCA_001276565.1. Classification (NCBI taxonomy): domain Eukaryota; kingdom Metazoa; phylum Arthropoda; class Insecta; order Hymenoptera; family Apidae; genus Melipona; species Melipona quadrifasciata. Next base: position 697,232 of record KQ435714.1, on the reverse strand, counting down.
ATACTTTAATAAAAAGTCAAAAGTACGTATATCCTTTTTTTTTTTTTAATTATAACAATAAAAAGAATAAATGTAAATGAATGACAAATATAAGATAATACGATATCTCAATATGAAACATTTGCAGGGAGCAAATAGAAGAACAAACTTCAGAATTAGAACGTTTAAAAAGATCGTTACGTGCAAAAGAAGAAGTTGAACTATCTCAGATAGATGCTGTTTATTCGTTAACAGCACGAACAAAAACACTAGAAAAGGAAGTTACGACGTTACAAAAACAATTAGAAAATGCGATGCAAAATACCGAAACTTTTAAAAAAAATTTGGAAACAACAAAAATGTTGGTAAAAGTATTTTTAATGTTTATTTGTGATTTGTAATTGCGTGCAATTAATGTACATTTCAGGGAGTTATCTGAAACAAAGAAAATTTTGACTGCAACAGAAGCAGAATTAAAAGAAGCAACAACTAACGCTGGAGAATCATGTCAATTACTTGCGCAAGTAGAGGAATTAAAAATCAAATTGAGAGAATCTGAGGAAATGCACGTGAAGTAAGTATTTCTCTGCGAATTATTCTCTTCTCTCCTAATTGTTAATAAATTTTCGAAGTATTTATTTTTTTGTCTTTTATTCGATGTAGGAAGGAAGAATTTTTGAAGCACGAAAATAGCGAATTACTTAAACGCTTAGAAGCTGCTGAAGCTAGAAGCGAAGAACTTTCAGAATCTGTATCAACGGCTACAAAACCTTTACTGCGACAACTGGAACAACTTCAGGCAAATTTATTACACAAAACTAATAGTTTCATGAAACAAGAAAAGACATTATCAGACAAGAATATCGAATTGCAAACAAAAATAGAAAATCTACTTGAGACGGATCGTTATCTTAAGGAAGAGAATATTAATTTAAAATCTAAAATATCTCAATTAGAAGCTAAGCTTACTGTCAAAGAGAATGAAAGAACGCGGTTACAAGAATTATACGATGAATTGGTAATACAAAAGGAAAAGCTTACTGAACAAAATGTGAGGTAAGAAAAATTAAATATCAATCTTTGTAAAAAAAAGTCGATGATAACATAACTATTTCTAGGGAACGACAAACAATAGAAACACTTGACCAATCTCATACTTCAGAAATAATGGAGTTAAAAAGAGAAATTATTGCATTAGAAAATAAATTATCTGTAGAAAAAGCAGCTACGGATGCAGAAAGAAGAAAAAATCATGCAATGTCAGAACAACAAAATATTGATGACAACGAACGGCTTAGTCCTACCCCTAGCACAGAACAAGATTCCGTGAACACAGAAATAGACAGTATTTGGACGGTAATGCTTGTGCATATATGTAGTGATTATTGTTTCTTTATTTTTTTTTTTTACCAGAATTAGAATTGAAAAATTTTATCTTTATATTTCAGTTATGTAATCCCAATACCGAAACCAAATCTGAAAGCTATACAGTAGCATTTGATACTATCAGAGCAGGATCTAGTAGTACTTCTATATTTGAGAATTTACAAGCTCAATTAAAGCAAAAAGATGGTACGAGTTTAGATACCTATCAGTAATAAACTATATGTTTGATTTAGATACTTGATAGTATTAATATAATTATGATTAATTATTATAATATTAATTTTTAGGTGAAATACAACAACTTCAGTGGGAATTATCGAGGCGTAACATAGAAAGAGACGTGCTAAATTCAGAACTATCAACATTAACTTTAAAGATCGAAGAATTAAATGTTAAAGTTATGAATGTTGCAGTTTTAAACGAAAGCTTACAAGAAATACAAACTAGATATGACGCGTTACTACAAATGTACGGTGAAAAAATGGAAGAAAATCAGGAACTGCGTTTGGACCTTCAAGATGTCAAAGAAATGTACAAAACACAAATTGATCAGCTTTTAAAACGAGATATTTGAAATTTTTTGTAGGTAAAATTTCTTTATTGATTGAGCCAATATAATAGATGTAAAACCATAAAAGAGTTAACAATTTATGACAATTTAGATTCGGTGATAATTTTGCCAACGATACTACATCATGTTATCGCAATGAAGTTGCTGATATCATTTAAAAAAGATAATATAGAAAGAGACTGATGTGAAATTACATCTTAATATAACTTAGTGATTTAAAATTTAAAATTTAACGAAATAATAATATGAAATTTCGTTTATATATGTTCTACAGGGAATGCTTATGTGAAAATCGAAATTTTTGTTTTGGTAAATTTTACAGATGATTCATGTCCTAGACTTTCGATAAATAATCACGTTAACATTTAAATATAAATTCCAATATATGCAATATAAAATTTGGGCGGTTCTTTGATTAGTAGGAATTAATCATGTACACTGTATACAAATAGAATAAGAAAAACGTGATATATAATGTAATATAACTTTAACATTTTCGATATTGTATTATAGAATTCAAATTATGATATAATTTATTAAAAAAAAATTTATTGTTCCTTTATTGAAAGTTGTATTTTTTATGGTTTCACTCTCTCTGATGCAACAGTGATTTATAATCTCGACAGAATTAGGAGAAAGGGTGGGACAAAAAATAATGTATATCTTAGGATATTTATGAAAACTGGGATAAAATAAAAAGTACCATAAAAAATTAGATAGAATACCTTGGAAAAAGTCTTAAACATGATTTATTCTATCAGGAATGATAGAATAAGAAAAATCATAATGTAATTTCTAAATAGGAGTCTGAAGTAAATGAATAGTAGACATGATTGTTTCTCAAAAGTGTAATTAAACCGAAGGGAATACATCTTTTTCATAATTTTTATATATATCGTAAACTTTATTGGTTATAAACTGCGACCTTCACTCCTTCCCTCCCCCCCCCCCCCCCCCCAAAAAAAAAAAAAAAAAAGAAAATGCTATGATTAACTGATGCTTTCACAATGACCATGTATTTATATTTAATATGAAAAGGAACAAATTTTGTTTTCCATCTGTAATATCATTTTTCGCAAGATTTCCTTTTTTATAAACTATTGCACGTTGACTGATTACTATAATTGTTGTATAATATTTGTTGAAACAAATTTACAGAATTAATATGACAGATTCTACCAAAAAAAATAATACTTACAATAAATTTGTATGATTTGGGCAATTATCAATTGAAATTTCGGAAAAACATGTACTCCCACTTTAGGAAAAAAAAAAGAGTGCTGATCATGATACTTTAATATCGAGTAGCGAATATAAACATGAAACATACACTTTGTTTTTCATTCTGTATCTCGATACTTTCGTTTATCTTGCACGCGATTCGACAGTGACATATCGTTCTTGGTCCCGCTGAATTTCCAAATGTATGTTTAATCATTCGCGAATGGCAACACATTCTTTGTTCCAAGACTAATTTACAATTATAAAATCCAACCGAATTGATACGTTTACTAAAATAAATAATAGAGATCGTTAAAAAAAAGGGCTCTTCTTTCGAACGAATGTCTATGGCAGTGTCACCATCGTCGCGTTATTCGTCATCGAGCTTCTATCATTGTCGAAACATTCTGTCATTTTTTATCATTTTAAAGATACGGCAGATTCTATGCTTTTCCCAAATCTAACATTGACATTTAAACATACAAGCAATATACGTAATAAGACCGCTGACTTGAGTTATACTTAACGTCGGTTTATACTTTCTTCCTTTCATCTTTTAATTGTCGAAGGATTCTTTGTTACTTTGTTTGCAGTAAGCAGTATGTGCGCGTTTTTCTTCTTGTTTTGTTCTGTTCTGTTCTGTTCTGTTTTATTTCTTTCCGTTTCCCGACTATTGCATATTAATCTACTTTTGATCAAAAGGAAAACAGTTAAAAGGTTACATAGACAGAAAATAGGAAAGAAGAAACCTTGGTAAATCGCATAGTACGTGTTGTTAACGAGATTTTTGAGATAATCATAGAATCGGTGCCAGAATCGAAGTTCTGATCGTGAATCGCGCTGGAATTTCTCTGTATGCAAGTGCGCGCTGCCGAACTTAAACGGCTTCCTTACAGACATGAACTTTCTCTTCCAGGTGACAACGAAGGTATACTTCACACCTGGTCGGACAGAGAGCTAACTCCGTCGAGCATGGAGCGAAGAACGGTACCAACTCGGGTACCGTGTGTAACGAGCATTAAACCATCGACGCGATTGCGTCAATCCGTTTTCGTTCAGACCCATGGTGTCCAACCCTCATACAGAAGGGCTAAATTGTCAGTACTCTGAGCTTCGCGTATCACGTATTCCACTTGCTCAGCCGTTGTATACTTCCTTGTTGGATGAGGATCGCATCCTTCTAGCTTCATCCGTACGCGATGCCAAACATTCAGTGCATACGCGTTCCGCTCTTGTACAGCTACGAACGAAATAAAAATGAGAAACAGGAAATAAAAATGTAACCCCTGGAAAATTCAATAAGCTCACCTTTTCCTGTTGTTGGATCTCGGGTCGGTGGAACTCCTTTCCTAGGACTGTAACATATACCCTCCTGCCTCATCAATTTCCCTTTCTTCTTCATTGAACTAATTATCGAAATTTCAGTTTCGCCCTCCCTTTCTTTTTCTTTATCTATATCCTTTTGTTTCTCAGACATCTTCATTGGGTTTATTTTCCTTTCATTGGCAAACTCTAATAACTCGTTGTACAAATTTGGTACTATAGTTACCATATTCTCCAATTCTTCTTTAATCGTTCTTCCTCTATTTACATCTAAATTTTCAGATTCAAGTTCCTTTACAATAGCCGATATGCTTTCAGTAAAAGACCGATACGAAGAAAGAAATTCTTGTAAGCCGTCAATATTCTCTTGTTTCACCATAGTTCGTAACAATATCCGAACGTCTGACATTAATCTATGATGTTCGGTCAGTACACTTTGCAGGTTCGATACTTGTTCTCTCAAACGTTCCTGAGCTGAGAGCAGACCTTCCTGTTTTTCTTGCAATTTCTTTTGAACATCAAGTATTGCCTCGGAAATGAATCTTTCGGCCTGCTTTAGCCAGTTCATATCAACATTACTTTCCATATGTAACAATTCTACTAGACTCTCTTCAATTGCGGTCACTGTTATGTTTAAATTTATTGTTAAAATGCAGCTCTCTTCCCAATGCTTGATTAATTTAACGAAATTCGTATCGTGTGTCACGCTTTCGGATGTTCTAGTTCTTAAAGCCTCATAATGTAATATAGAATTGCAAGTACTGATAACACTAGACGCAAGATTATGCTGTCGAGTTAATTTTTCGCAAGACAAGAGCACCGCGTTATCAAATGCAGACATAACTTCTCCGAGAGCTGGATTTGCTCCAGCAGCCCACTTCAATCGTTGCACTGCGCTAGAAACAAGATTTTGTTGCTGGTCTCGTGCCTCGCATACTCGAGACTGCAAAGCAGATAGTGTTGTTGCTGTTTTACGAAGTTCTAACATAAATCCAGAACGATCTGAAAAAAAAATTAGAAATATAAATATCTAGGAATAAAATTGCACAATCTTGAAAAAAAAATGTCCCAACAGAAACTTACTCAAAGGATTCATTAAATTAACATTTGATCTCATCAGTAAACTATCTTCGTGCAACCAATGATGAGCTGTTAGCTGTAGCTGAAGTCTCTGCATGCTAGCCCTAGCTACTTCTACACATTGTTGAGCAAATCTAGCACTTTGTTTTCTTCTCCAAGCACTTTCAAGAGTGCTACTGAGCGCACTGGCTTGAGCAAGAACAGACCCAGAAAAGAGACCTCTTTTCAAACACAGATCGACGACCTTTCTACATAATTCTTCTATCGAAACTTTACTTTCAGCTCCGATATCTCTCTGCTCGATCTCGGTAGTAACGCTCAAACCCATTCTTTGCAGTAAGAAACAGAGTGCGATGGCTAGTGTTTGAGAAGTAACGCCGAGCAATTGTCGTGATACATAATCCGCTGTAAAGATTCTTATTGGTTTGTTTAGTCTTTCGTCGTCGTAAATATTTGCTAAACCGCCTTTAAACGCAGTTGCAATATCTCTGCACATCATGAAAAATTCTTGTATAGTATGCAAACGTTTAACCAAAAATATATCCTCTAACACCTGACAAGCTGTTTTGTTGAATATTGGCGCAGACATTTCCTTTGCTTCTCGAATCTGATCAATTTTTCTCCAGGATGGAGGAATATCCAGCGTACTCAAAGTAGCGATTAACGCGTTACCTTCCATCTGAAGCTTCTCGAACAAGCCATTGAAACCCATTAAAAGCATTTGACCAGGCGTCAATGTCTCATCTTGATTCGGTTCTTGAATTTCAGCAGGTCGAGACAACATTGCCTCGAATCTCAGCCTCATGTTATTTACGACATTTTGTATCATTGCATGAGGACTTTCCATTTCCATAACAGTAAATCTTAGATGCATTTCCAGCTGTCCCAAAATTTCACCAAGTGGTATACCGGATGATACAATTATTTCTGTTAGTTCTCCTATCATTCTAATCACAGTTGGCTCTTCCGTTATAATTGTTTTCATTGCTTCAGGCAAAATGATCGTATGAAAATTGTAATTAAGTTCCTGCAATCCTTTATAGATACAATCGGATCCTCTCAAACATTTTAATATGAGAGATATCTTGGGATCATTGTTAGTTTTATGGCATTCAGGTATCAAGCTAACCAGCTCGGCAATTAACGATGACATTAAACGCATTTCATCTAAGAACCAATCTCCTTCTCTGGACGTAAGATCAACTAAACAGTCTCCTGCACATTTAGCAGCACCTTCCATCATTAAATATCTCTTATTTAAAGCACAGAGTGCAGTTATGTTAACACATTCAAGTGCTCTTTCTGCTCCTTTTTCTCGTCTTAGGAAACTTTGTATCTGTACTCTTGATTCTCCATATGCTTTTTCTATTCTAGTGATTGATTCTGGCAATCCCTCTGATACCATTCTCTCATATGCTTTCTTTAGTCTTTCATTTGCATCGTTTAGAATTGCTTGCATTTGATAAGAGAACGTTATTATCTGTTGAACTTGCTGATTGTTGGAACTTTTGATTGGATCAAAAGTATTCTCAAATTGCATCATAACTTCGCGACACGTTTCGACACATCCAGTGTTTAAAAGTTTGTTAGCCCAACCGTGATAAAGTACAGTACGATGTTGTGACATGTTACTTAATGGATATAGACTGCAAATTGCTGAATACTGACTCAATAGATCCAAACAATTTCGTATTAAAATAGATTGTTGTGTAGCCAATTGTGTTAATTCATTTTCTGATTGCTCACACTGAAGTATCATTTGACTTTGGCCAGCATTTTGTAAGAATTCTTTGACAAGATCAAAAACTACATGATCCTCTTGATTTGTAGATGTTCCTAATTCTGCCAACCATTGTCCTAATTGCGGGCCTCGTACGGCTGAAAGAGCCAGCTAAAATAACGAGACAATAATTAATCTCTTCAAAATAAATGAAATAAGCAAACAAATAGGCGAAGCTTACGTTATGCATATTAATCTGCTTTTCACAATCGTCAATCTTTTCTTTCAATCCAGTTTTTGCTTTCTCGTGAGCATCGCGTGCTCTTTTAAAAGAATTATAACGCTTTATTACGGAGTATAGTGGATGATTACGTCCCATTGCTTGTGCTTCCTTGACTAGAGCAAGCTGTTGATGTCTGTCTTGTAACAAGTCTTGACACTGACGCGTGATTTCTGTTGCCTCCACCCAACAATTCAAATGATGACACAATGATGGAAAAATCTTTACCAACTCGTCTCTAAGAATTCATTAATATAAATATAGATAAAATATACAACAATATTGGTGCAATAAAGATAAAATTTAATTGTTAATTTACCAACCTATTTGCTAACCATTCGGCACGCATTTCTGCTGTTCGAACGGCGAACATAGCTCGTGTTAGTTCTTGTTCCAATTGTTTTCTTCCAATTCCTGTACATCGTGCTCTAGCCTGACAGGCTCCGTAACTTGCAATGCTGTTATCTGCACCAGCTCGCCAATCGACTAATGGATCGTATATAAACGCTTCGAGCAAAGTCAGCAAAGTTTCTCGCCCTCGACGCATTACTCGAAGCGTATGTTCGCAAGCTAAACGAAATATGCCCTGAAAAACAGATATCGTATTTTACTTATATACATATAATAATAATAAAATCATAATAACGATACAAAGAATTATTGTACCTCGACTCCAGTCACTCCTAGAGCTGTTCTAATATTTGGAGTCATTCTGAACGGCACCTTCTCTGGGACACGTAAGGTCTTGCCTTTCTCGAAACAAACATTATAATCGATGTGAACAACCTCGCCCGTATTAAGATCAACTAATACATTATCCAAATGTCTATCACCGAGACCAATGATATAGCCGATAATTGACATTACGGCCACTGAGTAGGAGTAATTTTTAGTTGCTTGCCACCAACTTCCAACATTTATGCTATTACACCAAATCTCTCTATAACGATAAACAAAGACCAGAAAATATTGTTAATAATTCTCCTGTGTAGGAAGGAGTAATGAGGAAACGGAAAAGAGAAATAAGTAAATGGGACTAAGGAAAGAAAACAGAACTAACTTTGCCAGCAGATCCTTGGGAGTTTCGACCATTAATTCGGCTAGAACTTGTTTCAAAACTTGAACAGGCCATTCTTTTCGATTTTCCAGACCGATTCCCCGCTCTTTCAGAAGCGGAGTTAATTTATTGTAAAATAGTTCAGACGGTCTCAATACCGCAGAACTACCAGTTTTATTAAGCATTGCGCTCTCCCTCTGTTGCCATCTTTTGTACAAAACGAATAAAGGTGTCACGCCATCGACCCATTGTATTAATCCAGATCGTGGGCCCAGTGGTATAACTGAATAATGGCGCGCCCTATATACTTTCTTCGAATCGCCTTTTTTTGACATCATAGTATTGCATATATTTAAGAATTGCATAATTCTTTCATCTAAATGAAGATCTTCCAGACCTTTAAATAGATACGTGTATATATGTCCATCAGAACCGTGGAACATGAGCTTTTTCGGTTTCGTTTTGGTTGGTAATATTTGAACGTTATTATCTACAGATTCTATGGTAACAATTTTGTTATCGTTTGCAGCAACACCTGGCATAGCAATACACGTGTTTCTCAAATTGGCTAACACTGGACTGATATCATTCATAGAAAGAGAATATGCAGCTCGTCTATGTACACGCTGAGCTAATTTCCCTTCCAGTTGTTTTAAACATATACACGCAATCTGTGGTTTTGCCGGATTTTTCGGATTGTTTAATTTACTGATTGCTTCTTCTATCGAAGGACCAAACTTCTCCTGAAAACTTTTTTCATGCGGTGTTTCAGCCGGGACAGAAGTCATAGCCGAAAGGTTTTCTAGTATAAAAACTATTGGTTTCAATATAATTCTGTGCTTTTCTGCAATTAACTTATCCTTTTCCTCAACGCTCAACCAAGCATTATCTTGTACTTTTTGTACTTCCATTTCCAGTTGTTCAAACCGTTTAGAAATTTCGGTGTGATGTTGACACAGCGTTGCTAACCACAGCTCGTCCCATAATAACGTAATCCGGCGCAATTCCTTGACGAGTATTTTCACTTGTTCAATGGAATCTTGAATCCTGTTCGATAGACAATCTACCAGTTGTGAGAAACAACAATCCATAAATTTCTCTTGTTCGTCTTGATAGGCAGAACTCTCGGCACCCATTTCCTCTTCTTCTTCTATAAAATCTAAATCGTTCTGAGACGAATCAGTTTCCGTTTTCTCATAAAGAACTTTGTCGCAATTCTTTTTCTGGCCAGAAACTGCTCCAACTACCGCTGGGAATGTAATCAAATGTGGAGAATTCTCCGCAACTCTGCACAGCAATTCGGACACTCGAGTGCGTACGTAAGATTCGGGATGACTGAGCCTGGAGAACAATTGAGGTATTATCTCTTTCCATGGAGCAGTAGGAGTTGAGGAAAGTCCAGACTCCAGAACGTTCTGCAATTCAAGAGCGTGTTTCACAACTAATCGTAGCAATCTGAGTGTAGCTGTGATAGTAGCACAATCGTTGGCCTCTTTAATTGCGGCAAGCTGCAGGTACTTGAAATATGCATTCGCAGAAAGTTCGTAGTACGAATAAATTCTCTTCTGTGCCTGCCTCCATATATCGACCAATGTTACCAGACGATCGGCACTAATACGACTTAGTATCGGAACACTACGTAACTGATTCTCTATCATGTCTGAAGTATTAACGTCATTGGAAGTGTCCGTTATCTCGCCCTCGTCTTCAGGAATCGTTTTGCTTTGAGACAAGATTGAGAAGATTGCATTCAAGTCAGATTCACTTGTATCGAATGGTAATAACTCTCGTATGGTTACTCTGTCCGCGTCAGTCAACTGACCTGAATTTGAATTATCCACGATTTTTCTTCCCCATTTGTAACACCAGCTCGCGAAACTGCACCACGCAAGTGGCAAATCGGGACATTGGTTTACACCTAGTTGCGTCAATCTGCCAATTATCATATCCGAAACAGGTATTGAACTCGTAGTGGGTCCGAATAGCTTATTCATCAAGCCATCGTTATGAGTGGCTTCGAATTCCAGCAATTGCTCCAACTGGCCGTTTTCGATGCTGCCCACTTCTTGCTGTATCCACTTGCCAAGAGTTAAAAGTAAAATTGTACCATTCTCGCGTAAATCAGCTGACTGTTCTCCATCAACGATAGTTCGTGATATTCCAAGTGCAGTTGCGCTACATACTTTCAACGCTTTATTGACTCGTTCCATATCGTACAACAACTTTGAAAATTCACGGAACGCGCGTATATTATTCTTCGACCATTTCACGTGCATCACGTTTTTGAGTACATCATCAGTTGCTTGGTCGAAATCGGGATTAATGTAATTTCGTTCGCCTCCTTCAAATTGACAGAGCTCTCGTTCGGATCTCAAATAATTAAGTAACTCTCGTTTCGCCAACTCAAAGTTACCTTCCTTTCTAGCAATTCGAACAATATGCAATCTCAAATCAGCTACGTCGCTGTTATCCAATCGCGTTCCAGGATTATTATTCTTCCTTGCTCTGCCAAAATATTCCGACCACCATAAAGTTCGTGTCAATACGCTCGAGTCCATGTGATCAAGTTTTTCGCTTTTATATAATTCAAATATATTTTCTTCTTTACCGGAAAGCATATTTTTCAATCCATCTGCCGAAAATCGTACCAATATAGATTCATTTAAATATTCGGAAGGCACGTTTCTTAGACCTTCCTCCATGATTTTAGCCGCCACTTTTCGACACCGTTCAATTTCTTCCTCAAAGTAATCTTTATATTCATTTATGTGTATCCTAAGCGCAATGTTAGTCAAAGTATTGCCGCATTCAACCAGCGTTTTCGCACAATTCCAATTTGCGGTTTTACCAATTCCTCCATCCAATAAGTTCCAATCGGTTAGATCATCTAAACATATATTTTCACAATCTTCGAATTTTTTCAAACATTTCGCTTGCTGAGAAACGCTGTTTTCCGTGAATAATTGTTTCTTGAGAATGGCATTCTTATCTCGGGCAAAAATTTCAGCCTCTTGTTGTTTCCAAGCGTCCAAGCGGGTCCAGTCACTAACAGCTTCGTAACAATGAGATAATCGTTGCATACAAAAACCAAGTACTTGATTATCTCCTTCGGTTTTAAAAGACTTGCTTTTCCCATCAGGAACTTCTTCATTCCCACTAGTGCCTTCAACATTGTTACCATCTATATCTTCCGCCTCCTCATCCTGATCGTCTTTTCCAAATCGATTGTTCACAACTCGCACATGTTCTTCGACAATCAATTTATATGCTTCGGCAGCTGATTCGTAACGATTTGCAGCTTCTTCCATGGCAGCTTTTAACCACGGGAATTTTCGATCTTTCTCCTTGGTATAAACGTAAAGTCCCTGTAACGCTTCTGCTTCCCCTAGCATTACCATAGCTTGCGCTGTACAGAGTGTTGCCCTCTCAAATTCGATACCTTGTGTGTTATCGCTGTTACTTAAATCCTCCAATAATCTCTGACTATTTCTCAAAGCACTGCTAGCTAATCCAGAATGTAACGACACCACACACAATGCCAATCGAATACGATTCAACCATTCTTTACAAGTCGATTTATTCGTATGAAAAAATGTTCTGACTGGTTTCGACAATGGTAACAGAGCGATGGCGCAACCTTCCGCCGCATTATGTATTACTCTTTCAAGATGTTCAAGAAATTCAATGAATAATCGTACGCGAGTATGTTCGCTCAATAGATGATCCAAGCCTCGTTTCTCTTTCTTTGTTGTTTCAGAGCTGTATGATATCTCACGTGCTAATGTTTTCAGAGCGCTTTCGATTGACGTAAATGTTTCTTGAGGCTTCCCTAATGAAGTACGAAGTTTGTTTGTCACACAATGTTGAGCTGCTTCGAAACCAGCCCAAAAGTATAAGAAAGATCTATTTGTTAGTGCTAAACGATACATTTTCTTAGTGGTCTCGCTTTCAGATCTATAAATATAAATACAATTGTACCATTATCGTACAATTAGAACTTGGCATTAATTTTGTCTATCTTTACTTACACGATTGGCCAACATAAGGTAAATATTTCTGATAACCCAAATGCATCTAGATATTGTTCTTGCAACAAAAAAGCCATATAAGTCCTGAAGTGTTGTGCTTGCATCTCTCCAATATTGGTTCCTCGCATGTGTAATCTTTGAGCAAGAATTAAAGATTCGGTCGAGTAATTTTTAATTCCTTGATATTTCTGTAACAGAACCAAAAATTTAAGTAAATCAAGCTTCATATATATCTCATAAACTTACCTTCGTTTCTGACAATAAGCATTCTCTGTTGAGTTTTGGTATCACTATATTTAAAGGTATCTGCGTCAATAGCGAACCATACTTGTCTCGTACGATTTCGTCTCGCGAAGTTAAATGTAACATCACCAGATCCACAATGCAGGCATACATTTCTTCTTTCCAAATAACATTCTTCGCGCTCATTAAAATTTCAAAGAGATTGCAAACGGCAATAGAAATATCTCGATCGATACTAGCTCCACAAGCAATAAGACTTGCAAGAACATTCTCATATTCCTTTGTTTTACTTAAAATGCCAATGTAATTTTCCGCTTGTATACAAATTTCTTGCATCCATGTTGATAAAAGCAATAATGTTTGCTCTGGCGTACATTCATTATAACTTTTAGCTATTAAGTTTAGAATTATAGAGAGATGACCGCTAGTAGGTGATGTTGTTGGAACATCCAATGCTCCTGGGAACATATCTATTGGACGACAAGCAGTAGTACCAGTTATTAAGCTCGAACTTGGTACGAAATGATTATATCTAAAATAAAAACGTAGTATAATCGAAACTGATAAATTAATATCACTTGAATCTTTTTTTTTCATTTCATGTTTTACCTAGAACAATGCGCGTACAGCAAATACAAAATGCTATATTGCAAAAACGGACTAGTTGATGATAAACTGCTATCGTAAGGTTTTAGCTTGACTGCCAACAGTTCTAAAATGCTCGGCTTTAATGCCCACATACCAATGATAGAATTACTCGCGTTTGCTAGAAACAATATATAATAAAATAAATCGATAAGTGATATACAATAGACTTATTTCCATATTTTATGACATATTAACGCTCACCTATATCAGAAAGAGCTCTTAATAAAAAGGTGACTACAATTTCTGCGTCATTCTTTTTGTATTTGATACCATCAAGTAATGGATTATCTGGTACTAAATTTTCGATATCTGTTAAGATAAGTTTATAAGCAATTTCCAAATCCGACAATATGTAGCGGTATGATTCCTGCAATAATGGAATATTTTTTAGACTAAGGAGACTATGATATACTCCGAGGCTGGCGTTTTGGATAGAAATTGAATCACGGAATCTCAATTTGAGTAACGCAGAATCTTTTCCAAGCAATTTATGTACTAGTTCCAAAGGCAAATTTGCAGAGACTTCTTTTATTATTTTTGAAATAGTATTTAACATGGAAATTATTGTATCATCCCAGAAGATGTTGATCCTTTTCAATTGAAGATCAATAAATTTATAAAGTAGATCATGATTTTTTGTGATGCGACTCTGAAGATGGCCTAATAATAAAAATGCGCATTCATTTGCAACAATTATTAGCTCTTCCTTTTCTTCTGTTAAATCCACATTTTTCTTCGCTTTTAATTCCATTCGTCGTATTATCTTTAACAATGATTCTTTCTCTTTAATTGAAGCATTTTTTTCAATGTCCTGTTTTAAATTCTTCAATTCATTTTTATTCAAATTCAAAGATTTAAACATATTAATAACGTCCTCTTCGAATAGTTCCGATTTATTGGAATTTTTTGATGGCGCAATGTCTATATTTTTAACGTATTTTAATAATTCATCGGCTATCTCAGGTGTAATAGTAAAATTTGAAAGCCAGATCTCATCGTCATCTAATTCGATCGCTTTAACGACAGTCTTCAACATTTTTGATAAGCAATCAGACAAAAATGACCATTGCACATTTGGCGTAAGATTAGGATTCAAATGCTCAGATATACTTTTCGTAACTGTATTAAAAATTGAAATTAAAGATGTAATGCGTCGAATACATTCTCTGGGTGTGGGAGATGCTTCATCTCCAGGAGAACTTCTGCCACACTCCGGTACAGATAATTCTTCATCGTAACTTTCCATGTCCTCTAAAAATTGTCCTAATAAAGTTAGAGTAAATTGTAGATCCGCTATCCAGAAAGTTCGTAATCTTTGCAAACTGCGACTGGCGTAAGCTGCAATTGTCTTCTGTTGTGTCGAATCAATATGCCAACCAACTAATATATCAACTGTATCACGGAAATGATTTGAAAATGTTTCAGGGTAAGACTCCATTATTAGTAATATAGCATCCACTGTTGCTACCAATAGATCAGATCGATCAACATTTTCCAGCGTTGATTGTAATTGTGACATCATTAGCTAAAAGAGCAATATAGTATATTTTATTTTATATTACGTAAATTGACAAACAAGAAAAATAATCTTAAATACAATTGAAAATTCTTTTAGCCTTGGCACCTCTGCATCCAATTTAAAAGCTTCAACAAATGATTTAATTAAAAGGCACTTTATATCATCTTTCCGTTCCAATGAGTATTTATTAAAGACCCAATCTATGTATCTGTGGATTTACAAACCAGAAAATGTTATGTATTGTCTTAATGAAAAAAAAAAAAAAAAAATGTTTCATTATATGATGTTTCATCACATTACTAGATCATTTGTTTACCGTTTAAAATCTTGTTCAGTTGCATATCCCACACGTCCTAGACATTTTGCAATTTGTTGTTTTGCTTCTGGTCCAAGACCAGTATGTAATACATCTAACAGGCTTTCACAGATAACCTCAAAATTTCGTCTTATATATCTTTGATTTTCAAGCGCTATTATACCTTCCTGTGCTTGTTTGCATAATACTATAAAATGATCATAATCATCTTCCCGACACAATCTTCTTAAAAGTTTAGAAATTCTAGAATCTTCTGTAATATAAAAAAACAAATTATATATTAAAACATCATTCTAGAAATAGAAAAAACAATTCTAGAAATAGGAAAATATTTCAGACCATTTATTCTTTTGTCATCATAATATTTTCCTTGCACATTTTCTTGATTCTTCAGCGATTCTTGAAATTTTGATCTAGCTGTAGGGTAGTAGCTAGTTTCTGTATTGGAATCACGTTCAATAGGTGGTGTTTTTTTGAAGGCCCTACCCCGCAAAGCTCCTCTGGCACGATCTCCAGAGCTACCTCCCCGAGCCATTCGGAATTCATTGCGTGGAGCACCACTAATTCTATAATAATAAACAATTGATTAAAGAAAAAGAAAGAAAGAATAAAAAGAAAATACACATAGAAGATTTTGATAATTGACCAGAAAAATACCTTGGTTTAAATCTAGAGAAACTATGATCAGATGAATAGTTGTTTGTACTTCTTGGACAAATGACCAAAGTGCCTCTTGGAGTATTGAAATCATTTGAATTATATCCACTTAAAACACTGACATCGCCTTTCTCCAGCACACTAGCTCGATTATTACTAACAGATTCTTCCTGTATCTCCGAACACTTAGATCCACGTAGCTTTGTGCTAATATTAGAGTTCCCACAGCTATTCATTACATTACTCTGCAGATGATCTGCATGACCTACACTTTGCATTAATAATGTACCAATCACAGGTAATAATAATTTTTTATATCAATAAATATTAAAAACCATAAGTATTCTATACAGTTGAGTGATTTGTTAAAATTCAAGAACTTTCACAAATTAAGGTTACATTATTCGCACCTACATCTTTGGTGTACAAAGTTCAATAGCCATAAAATAAATGAAAAGTAGTAATGAAAAAATAAGGTAAATTGTACAATACAATCAAAAATCTATTACAAAATTTCGAAAATAAAAGCAACGTTCAAGTTATTTACGTATAAAAGATACGATAATTTGTAGAGTGATTTTAACTATCATACTATCTATTTCAGTTTACATAAGTATAACTTCGTTTAGTAATATCGTAATTGCATGGAACACACTTTGATTTTTTTTCGGGAAATATTTCGTGGAAAATAATCGAAAGGAGATATCAAAAAGGTGAAACGGTATTGTAACCGATTTCCACGCGTTCGATCTATAGGTACACACCGTATCGACAACAACCGATCAACTTTTACAGAACCGAGAATTTTTACAGAAACGAAATAAATTGGCAAAAATCAAAATATATTACGATCTTATTTTTGTATACTAATACAGAGATAAACAATTCTTTGGAATTTCCGAAAAATCGTACGTGTGTATCCGTTTAAATTAACTTATTTAGGTGGATACACAAGAACCAACCACGAAATTAAAAAGGATTCACCACTATTTACAAGTGGTACCTTCCACACTGTTCATCGACATGCTTTTTGTAAACATCGGCCAGCATTTTTGACATTATTATTTTTAATTCTAAAATTTTTCCCCGAATTCGTGAAACATTACGCGTAGGAAATGTATAATATATAGATAAAGTAAGGAAATATATGTACATAGAACAACAATTGAACTATTAAATACGTTAGACGAGTTGTAAATAGTATTGGCTAACGAAGCGAACAGCCACTCTGTTTGTAGAGAAAAATTATTCAAAACAAATGTAATTATTTTATGTTCATATACATAAATCGCAATTTTTAATTATAATTAGTATAATGTAATTACGTTGTACTTCTTCCACACTTACTGAAATGAAACTATAAGTGCAATGAAATGATGAAACAATTAAATAAAACTTGAACCAATGTAAAATATTGTTGAAAAAAATATCTCAATCGATTCTGATATCCAATTGGTCTGGATCAACCAATGCCATTAGAATCAATTTAAGAAAACCACAGATGATACTGTTGACAAATAATTATACCGCATGAAATTTATATGAAATATATTTATAAATAAATATAATTATGCGTAATCACACTTCTTGATGTGTAATCATAGAAAAACAGCATATTTTCTATAATTTCAAACTATATATTTATTACGACTGTCTTCATGTATGCCACAACAATTTCTATTTGTATATTATTTAACGATTCAAAATATTTTATTTTAATAATTATTAATTACTATTTTCTTTTCACTTTAGCCTAGTATATAATACGACTCGGTATTTGGTATCAAACGAAAATGTATCAGTAATCGTAATTGATTTTCTAACTGAATTTAATTTCCTTGAAAACGAGCCTTTAATAACTGCTTACCATTTCTGGTAGATATATTTATTTGATTTCTGTCATACAAATGATGTATAATCATTTATCACCAGCCAATTAAAAATGACACGAATTTATTATAAAATAGAGTTAATTTTTCATTAATTGATGAATTACAGATTTCAAATTATCCAAATATATTACATACTCTTTGCAAGACATCTATTATAAAATTGAATATTATGTTTAACATGTTATATCCAAATTATAAATCGATTAATATGGAGTTATATATTAAATTTTTTGGAAAAGAAAACAAAGAACAAAAAGCCAAATGACAATAATATAATATTGTAATAAATTTAATAAGTATAGCATTGAATATAATGTGTAACAAATTTCTTGTTTATGCAAGTATTCATTGATGAGTTATCAAGTTTGATTTATTTGCAGATTAAGCATATTTTTATTTAATTAAAAGCCGTAATCATAATAAACGAAGTTATGCTTTCCATGGATTTAATATTTGATTAATTTCACTATCAAAATCATACTGAATTTTTGTATGAACAGTTTAATAATATACATTGATAGCATAGTAGCTCAATGATAAAATATGATGAACATTACAACAGAACTATACAATACATCTTAAGATTAAATTCAATGACCGTCTCCCTTGTCGTCATCTTTAATATTATGTTCTTGCGTTTCTTCAGTATGAGGCCAAGTTGAGACTCTACCTGGTAACATGACTCCATCTGGCTTCAAATCAACTACGTCCTCCATTGTCATCTCTGAGAATGGTAACAGGTTTTCTATCTCACTAATAGTTTTACGTACCTCTTCGATTTTCTCATTCGTTTCTTGAATGAAATTTTCTACATTCTTAGCCTGTAATATATTTAACAATATTAGTAAAATATAATTTCAAAATATAAAATATTTATAGAATATAATTTTATGAAGAAAAATAAAGATAAATATATTATTACAGCTTCTTGTTTTTCCTTCTCAATCTCTGCTGTATAATTATCTGGTGGATATGGTATTGATAGTGATTCGTATTCCTTTTGAAATTTATCCACTAAACCCGGAGTTAGAACAACTTTGTTATAATATGCCCAATCAATTTTTGGTAGAGCTTCTGGATAAGCCATCATCCTATATACATATTTTTAATGCAAATGAAATAGTTTGTTGACATAAAGTGATTATTTTAAATAACATATCTTTTTCTTTATTATTCTTAGATTATTTTTTTAACCAATTATCTTAAGGAATGACACCAATTTTAACTTTTTAATATTTAAATTATTTTCATATACTTAAATGATATAAATGGTCACATGTTGATTTCATTTATAAATTGTGAAATTTGGTACTGTTGAAATAATCTCTGACAGAAGTTGCACAAAAGTCACTACAGTGCTGAGACATCGTCCCTGAAGGCTTAATATATTTATCGCTATTTTGAAATTAGTACCAACAAGGTTATGATACTTTGCTCACATAAATTAGAATTTAAGCAAAAGAAAATTATTTCTTTAAAAATCCGTAAAAGAGGAACTGTATTTTTTCATCATTCGATTATTTTAACACAGGGATTTAATATATACATATGAAAATATTATATAACGGGATAAATGATCAAATAATGAGTTGATCTTATGGATTTTACTAACCGCTGTAAATATTTATCAGATTTAACTTTAAAAGCATTGTAAGCAGCTTTTTCAGCTTCCGGAATTCGTTCAGCAAGAGCAGCCCAATTTATCGCTTTAATTGCTTGTCGTGACATTTTTCTGGTGATGATTTCTTCGATCCGAACGAAATGCACTCCTCGCACTCGCGAATACCGAGCAAATACATAGTATGAACTATAGAATATACTCTTTTAGCGGTATCGATCAATCGAATTTCTACATACACGAGATATCGTTTGCAGACTAGTCGATATAAATGTTCGATTCAGAGATATTACCCTAGTCGATATTTGTCCATTGTAAATTCAAGTATTAGATAATTACGAGATATCGTAATTACGAACAATTAGGATTTTTTTTAAATATATGAAAATAATAAGTTGTGCTTGGAAAAAAAGACGTATACAACAAATACACAAGGGAAGCATCACTTCGAAAAAAGTGTTGTTCGTTTATCGAACCAGAAACGAGTAAATTGAAGAATTATTTATAAAATATGTACAATATACATATATATGTAGTTCCTGTTGTATTAGTGTATGAACCTTGAAATACCAATTACTTATCGTACGCGCATCTAACAACATACAAGTTGACTCCAAATTGTTCATTGTCAATCGTAACCTTTACTTTCGTAATTGCAATTACGAAATGGAACAAATACAGAGTTAATGAGAAATAAAGAACTTGTGCTACGTATTATAAAATGAAAAAGAAAAAAGCGGTTAATTAATAATAACATACTCGTCGTACAAATGACGAACAATTACATACAGACGAGACGTGAGTTTATTCGCATTGTCTGTATGCGTGCTGTGTATAAATTCGTACCCATCCAATGCAAGGAGTATACGCGATCGTGTACGTATACTCATGTACGTACGTTCTCCTCGTGCAAGTACGTTCATGCATCGAACGCACGTAAGTTCGTAGTGATGGAGCGCAAACGACAGGATCGATAAAAGAGGAAGATCGTGGTCACGGGGTACACAGGCTACGAAGAAGGAAAGTAGAATAACGAAGCGACAGAGAGAGAGTGAAATAGAGATTTGGCGAGTGTGAGTGGATGGGAGAGTGCCGGGGTTGCGACTAGGGTAGGCGGAGAGGGCGGAGTGGGCGGCAATGATCAGGCGGTGGGCATAAAGAGGATAGGATAATATCGGTGCGCGACCTCCGCGGTAGCTTCAAGTTCGCCGCTTTAATACCGGCAGATCTACGATGTAGTTATGCCGAAGAAAAGTACTAGACATGTGAGAGAGCCGGGGTTAACGAGAAGTTCTTATCATAAAAGCAATAATCTCGAAGCAACAGCAGAACCGAAAACGAAACACTTTCTGAGCGTTCGGATTGGTCTTACCAACGGTAAACGTTGGCTTTCTCTTAAAAAACGCTTAGGTCTGTCAACGGATGAAGATGTTGCAGTCTATTTGCTGGATCTTGCCGAATCTGTCTCCAGGTAGGACTCCAATACATGCTTGCGTCGAATTAAATTCGCACTTCTTTCTCAGTTTCAATTGCAATCTGTTTGGATCAACGTTTGTCAAATATTCTGTTCGTGTCATCGAACACTATTTTAATCAATACTTAAACGTACATGTCACTCAAAAGCGGGACTTCCTCTCTATCGTGTCCAAATTTTCCCTCGAATCGCCATCTTGTAGGGTTGATGTCACAGGGGTGGAAACAATCGATAATTTTTTTATTCGTCAAAAGTATAGTTGTCAATTTTATCGATTTCACTGATTTTCATTGATTTTGAGTTTGAGAACACGGATCGATACGGAAGAAATGTCTATTTTATTTAACTTCGAATACGAAATGCATTCAGGTAAATCAATTTCCATGTAATATTTATAAAAGTATTAAGAATCATTGTTCCTCCCTTTTTTTTTAATACTTTTAAAGACTGATGATTTATACTGTTGTGATTTAATACCTCTTTTGTATCTATACTTTGTGCAGTGGATTCACCTATGTGTTTTTGTTTAATAGACACAACATTAAGTGCAATGGAGAAGAGGAAAAGGAAATGGGTCAAGAGAAAAAGAGCAAAACAGAATCGATGCAAACTGAAGATTTGATAGAGGATACAAGAGAATTTGTTCGTCGAAGCTTGAGGAAACAAAATAGTGGCACAGTTGCAGAATCTGAAACATTTGCTGTTGAGGTAGCACAAACCAAGTTATCTAATGATGCTGATGTACATGTTCGGCGTACTTCAAGATCTAAACATCATAAAAATAAAGCTAAGCATCATAAAGATAAACGGAAAAGGAAAAGGCGATTTAAAACTGAAAATATTATTTTACCACTAGAATCTGTTAAACGATCTTCTAGTGATATTACATCAGGAGATGAGGAGCAAACTTCTTTTAAAAAAGACAACTCTAAATCAGCCAGTGAAGTAGAGTTGAAGTCGAATTTAAAAAACAGTCTTCGTATTAATACGAAGACAGTTGAATCTGTTAAGTCAAAGACTGAACACGTAGATAGCATAGAATATATAGAAAATGTAAATATTAACAAAAATGTACTTTATCATGATATTGAAGATGTTGATATGGAAAGAATTATGATGGTTAGTGACAAAAGTGAACAGTCAAGGTCTAATTGTTTAACAATATCATCCGATGCTAAGAGTAACAGTGAAAGTATGGTAGAACAAATCTCGAATGCAACAGATTCAACATCTACCATAACTTCTCACTTGCAATCTAGTGATGTGAAAGATGATAAGAACAGCCCAAATAATATACAATATGTTGATACAAATTCTAATTGTTCAAATATCAATGTAAATATAAATCAAGAAATAGAAGATCGAAAATTGAAAAAGAAACGAAAACGGTTGAAATATGATGCTGAGGAGAATGATGATGAAAACCTAAAAGAAGATTCGTCTGAAGACATTGTAGACGATTTCATACATAAACATAGAAGAAAAAGGCACAAACATACTAATGAGCATAAAAATCGTAAACATCATGATGTACGAAAAGCACCGCAGGATGGAATAATTGTGCAAGAAGATAAGAATACTTGTTCTACAATAAATGATGCAACTTCAATTACAATGGAAAAGCTTCAAAATGAAACAAATGTTGAGAATCTAATATCTGAGCCTCAGAGATTAGCTATTAAAATAAAGCTCTGCCAAGAATGTAATAATCGTCACTTGCAGGATGCATGTCCACTAATAACACCTCTGTATGCCATTTCAGATTCTATATCATATGAAAATTGGTTAAATAAATACAAAGAAAATACAGAAGTTTTAAAGGCCATAAAATCAGATGATCCTATGTCTGAAGGATATGGGAAAATAACAGAAGATAATAATGAATCAGATGATGAATCCCTACTAACTGAACAATGTAAAACAAAAATGAAAACTCAAAAGGAGGAAAAACAATTAACTGTAGACATAGATCGACCATTGTATGCTAGGGACTCTTTACCTGAATGTTTTGAGTTGAAAATCACCAATTCAGAACATGGACTTGGAATATATGCAAAAAGTTCTGTTCCAATGCATGTTAAATTGGGTCCTCTCATTGGACAACCAGTTAGGGAAATGGATATTCCTGACGATTTTCCCATGAGACACATTTGGGAGGTAAAATCAATGCAATATTTTTTATTTTTGTATGTATAAACTATATTTATTTTAATTAATCAATGTATTACCTGTCAAGCATTCGAATAATAAGACAATTTTCTTTCTTTTTCCTCTTTTTTTTTTAGATAGATAATGATGGTAAAACTTCCTATATAAGCACCACTAATCCACTAAAAAGTAATTGGATCCGCTATATTAGACCTGCTGAAACAAAAGAGGAAAGAAGTGTAGCTGTAATAACAAAACAGGGAGAACTACATCTTGTTACTACACAGAATATTGTGTCAGGAATGGAACTGACTTATTGGGCAGACTCTCAATCTTCTGCATGGACAAGAAAGAATAAAGTAGACAAGACGAGTATAGTATCATCTTCTCAAAATATAAATAAATTAAGGGTCTATATTATATCATTTTTTTAAGTTCATGTTTTAACTTTATATTTCTAGACTGTGGAGGATGTAATTTAAATTTTGCCCATCCAATATACTATCGATTACATTGCTGTATCTTTCATGATACTAACTATAGTTTAACTATAAGGAAATATCATTGTAAGGTAGGCAACATTGAATTACATTTTGTATCAACATTTTTTACATGCTTTATTTTTGAACGGGTGAATATATGTATCTATTTCATATCTTTAGGTATGTGGAGCTGCTGTCTTAGGTAAAGATAACATTATGAAACATGCAGCAGAATTACACGGAGGTCGAGGTGCATATCAGTGTCAATATTGCAAAAAATTCTTTTTACGTTTGAATTATCTTGAGATGCATCGTACGTATGGATGCGCACAAAATCCACAACGTTCAAGACCATTATGTGACTTTTGTGGCCGTAAATTTTGTCAGCCACAAAAATTAAAAGTGCACATCAAACGAATGCATAGTGGTAAATATTTAATAAATAATAATAAATTAAGTATTTATTAAATAATAATAATAAAATAATAGTTGAGTAATTCTCAGAGAATTTCAGTGTAAATTATGCTTGAAACTTTTGGGATCTCGTGCTGCTCTTCAACGTCATATGAAAGAAGTTCATCATAAAGATGTGGTTGGTGCCGCGACTTGCGATCGATGTGGAAAAATGTTCCAAAATAAGAGTAATCTCAAAATACATATGTTGACACACAGTGGAGTAAAACCGTTCAAGTAGGATTATGATATTTCTGTAGATAATTAATTTTACTTTTTTTTTTACTAAATGTAATAGTAAGTGTCTGTTTTTATTAAATTACAGATGTAAAGAAAATGGTTGTAAAGCAGCTTTTACGACTAAACAGTGTTTACAATTTCATTACAAAAAAGTACATGGTCTTACAGAAGAAATGATGCCAAAAATCGAGCGATCTGTTGCTTATACTTTCGACGCATATAGCGGTGGACTCGTTGAAGATGTTGGTCGTGGAAAAACACCTCGACCTAGTAGAAAAACCTCTCAGGTTTGTTCATCAATATTGTTCATGCGCGTTCGCAGGATGAAATAATTTCAAATTCAATATTTTATTTATAATTTATAATTTCAGAGTGAAAATGATAATAAAATATCCGTGAATGATAGCCCTAAAAACGAATTAAAGATTGAAACGCCAAACATTTCTACACATTCAAGCATAATCGAGTTTGGTACAAGTCCTACGTCCAAGTATAAAATTGAGCATAATTCCCGAATTACATCATCGTCGCTTCCGATGGGTGCGTCAATGCCAAGTGGTCTTGAATCGACAGTAGAAAGTGTTCGCACAGAAACAGATTTATATAGTACTTCCAGATTACAAAGTAAAGGAAGCAAAAAATGGCTTGGTGAATTCAATCCTCCAATTTCTTCAGATGTAACAGTAGTATCTAATACTATTTCTCATTTATCAACAAATGTTGTTACCGGAAATACTTACGAGTTTGAGGATACTCGAAAAGAAATTGATGAGAAAATATCAACAAACAATAATAGGACGCAAGACATTATGGAAAATACCAAACTAGGACTTAGCGTCTATAGAAGAACTGAAAGCGCGAATGCTAGCTTATTAGTTGAAGCTGCTCTTGATGCTGCTGAACGGGATATAGGAGCAGTAACTAGTCCAATATTGGATGATAATGATCGCGACACAAATCTTTACTCAATATCCAGTCAGTTACAATCTCCATTACCTCAAAGATCACCGAACCATTTAGATTCCTATATACAACAACAAGAAGAACTGATATCTCCTGCACCTACGCCAGATAGCCGAAATACACCACCCACGCATTTACATGTCGATTATCAACTGCATCGACCCGTTGATTACATCGGTACATCAAGAACGCATAACATCGAGCAGTATTTACATCACGAAGAAATACCACGTGTCTCTTCGCCGAACGGTTACATACATATTCAACAAGAAGATTTAGTATCACCTTCAGGAACACCAAATCCCAGATATCAAGATGTGCACCATCATCATCATCACCATCATCACCATCATCATCATCAGGTATCTCAGGATAATTTGTCTAGTGATGAAGGCGATTCAGTTGCACAAAATCTCAGTCTTTCCGTGAAAGAGAAGACAATGCAATTAGATCTTTCGACATCATACAAATATGATTCTCTCGATCAAGAGTTTGCTAGAGAAAGAACTAGTTTCGAGCCTCTTGTTTTAAATGGAGAGCTTCAGGGTTTGGATATGTCTGCTAGAGGATTTCATCATAGTTTTGGTGTACAGATACAAAATGCACGGTATCATCATCATCATTTATACGAAATTGCAGAAAGACAAAGTGTTGATCTTAGCAGGACTGGAAGTTACTCGATATCACCTACTCCACTTTCAGTACCTTCTCAAGTATCATCTGGTTCTTCGGTGACTGTAGTTCCTCCGCCACCGCCACCACCGCCACCACCACCACCACCGCCTCCTCCTCCACCGCCGCCACCACCTCCTTCAGCTCCTCCTCCCCCACCACCACCTCCGCCACCGCCACCACCTGCACCACCTCCTCCACCTTATCCTCATAGCGATGTTCTAAGGGTTGTAAGTTTAGATCTTACTCCTGGTGGACGACACACGGTAGATCTCACTCTTTCAAGACCGCATCATTTGCATGGATCCGGTGCTCGTGTAATAACAAGTCCTCAACCTGCAGGTTCCGGCAATGCACATATCGTACCTGACGCGGTCGATGGACGAATTTTATCTTCTCCTCCTCCACCGCCTTCTTTGTCAGGATATAATCCAAGTTATCCTGTAAGTCCTACTCCGTATCATCCACCAAGACCAGGATACCATCATTATTCCAGTTATTATTAACTAACATAGATAATTTCAGTACCTTTCTCCTATATTTTAAAGTACCCACCGAGTAACTTTTCTAATATAATTTTTGCTATAAAAATATTTCAACCGTAAATAATCAAAGAATATGCTATATCACTATGGTGTAAATGTTCATACATATTGGATTGAATGGAAAATTTGTTGCGTTTTTAAATCGATGGTTGCTTACCATTATAAAGTGAAGAAAAGAAATTACTGAGAAGATTCTCAATTCGACTACAAAGACAGAACGAACTTTCCGTCCGATCCAATAGTATCAAAACTGTCTTTTTCCTTCGTTTTTTCTATTTAGAAATTCAAGACCATGAGCTAGTCGAAGCGAAATTCTTTTATACATTAACTTGTATATTAAATTAAATAACAAACAACGGAGACCAATTACAGAATGTCGAAACTATTGGTTTGGTCTTTCTTGCACACATATGATAATGCAAAGTCAACGTTAGATACAGTAAAAATTTCTAGAACCTTACCATTCGAATTAAAGTACAACTCTGAAACAGAGATGCGCACAAATATGATAAAACCAGTTATGTTAGATCGTCTAGTTTTCGAGTGGTTTAATGCACATGGTTGGATTAGTCAACCAGTCGGACGCGAGTGTCACAAAATTATATAGTAAAAAGTGACGTGTATCTATTATTTTTGGAGTGAACTTTATTTTTTTAAACTATTTATGAACAAAATTGTAGAAATTCGTTCTGCGATTAGAAGTACAATGCATGATTAGAAAGAAAATTAATTTCTCAATTGTGTAGTTCTCAGAATCGTACATTTATAGTACGCACGTTCTTTTATATAATCATGTAAAACTTGAATATAGTAATCATACTTTTAGTTAACTGGTGATAAATTTTTTCGATGTAAGTGATACTTCTCGTGAAATGTTACTTAACTTTTAATATATATGTATATTCTTCTACTTCTTGTTCGTCAACAAGAAAGTACTCGTAAGATCTAACGGTAGTTGCCATAAATTTTTGCAACAGTATTTTTCGGATAATTAGTCAACGGCGTCGTCTCCTCTACACGTCGTCCTTGTTTTCAAATTTAGATTAAGAATTCATAGTCAGGTTGTCGTAATAAGATAAAGAAACAGTGGATGAACGAATGAGTGAAAAGCTGCGATATTATTAATGCGCGTGGAAATTTTTACCTCTCGACAAATATTGTGAATCGTGATTTCGATCATTTACGACAAATCACAATCCGCGAAATAAATCAATCAAGTTGCCTAACGATAGTTATAAGTGTATTTATATACGATGATAATGAAACTTAAATTTTCTTAAACGTTTCATTTTTATTCTAGTCATATTATACATTTGTATCATAAGTAATATTAGTTATTATTATCATATCCTGGGCATTCGAAATGTCAGTACCATCAAAAAATTGCAACGATTATATTTCATTTGCATAAAAACGCACTTTTTTATCTTTGAAACGTTGTTAAAATAAGTATCATATAAATATTGATTAAAATTGGATTAACGATACAATCGAATTTATTTACAAGTATGTTGTATACCGAGATACATAAACACACACATATAAGAAATGAGAGTAGTTTACACCCTTCTCCAATCTTCTTTACTATTTCATTTGCTACTACCAAAGAATAAGGAATCGTGCAACCTTTGTGCCAAATCGATGAGATGTTTATCACTGTATGTACAGTTTTAACATGAACGCACCGATTATTTTGTATTAAATAGAAATACTCGTAGTATTAATGATAAATAAGTATATAAATATACAGTTGTATGTATGATGTGTGCAAGCGTATGTGTATGTATGTATGTATGTATGTACATAATTGGATAGATGTATGTACATTGCACGTTTTTCTTTTTAGGTGATACAACTACTATGTTTCTCATTTCTGAAGTAAATATCGATCAATTGTTTATCTTTTTATTAATGACAATGATATTTTCTTCTATTTTATTTCTTTTGTATTGTCTATTGCGTTTTTTTGCAACTTAGGGCTTCCCATTCATTTTTAATTAGCATTAACACGTTTAATATTATTTCTTTCGTAAGAAACAACAGAAATAGCCAAGGAAGTATCAATTTTTTCCCTTGTTCGTGTAATCATGTACTACTAGTTACAATTACACAAAACTTTTAAACAACAATGTTCACGAGTACAAATACGACACGGAATACATTTGTATCGGATTTCTTAATATGACAAGCAAAATTAATAGAATAAACCATAAAAATAATAACATTGCAACGAAAGTTATATTACCTTTTTGTATTTATTATTATCGTAATAAGAATTAGTGTATAGAAAAGAACAAAACATACTATTATTTACTAACCTCATTTGATCGTCGTACAGTCGTTTAAATTGATGCGTATTTTCGCGCTCGTTGAAGAGCGACACCAACTGATTATTACAGCAATCGTTCCCACTCGACCAAACGTAGGTATATGCTAACTGCGATCTATAATCTTGCAGTTCACCAGTGCAATTTCATATTAAATCTTCTCAAAAGAAGGTTTTTCAAAAAAAACAGGAAAATGCGGTCTTCTTTGCTACGTAATCCTACGGTAATAATAATTCCTTCTTCTTTGTTTTTTATTTGTCAAACAAACATCCTTATTTATTAACATAAATTCAGTCAGCTAGTTGTTATATAAATGATTTGATACTGCTCTGTATGTCAATTTCTGTCGTAGTCCAGCAATTGTATTTTTCCTGCAATCGAATTTTAATTATTTTCTTGTTTCTTATAATTTTCCAATGATTATCTTTGATTGTAAGGCTTTTTTAATTTCACTAAGTACTAAGTACACTTTGAAAATAGTTTGCTTTTTTAAAATTTTGAGATCTTCTAACAAGATTAAGAACAATTTTTATCATGTACTAGGTTAGACATTATGCAGTTGCAGCAACTGCACCAAGTGCAGCTTGTGCAGCAACTCCAGAATGTAAAGTTTTGGGCAATAAGGTTACCGTTGCAGCTTACGATAACAATTCTCCAATTGCACAAGTGTCCATTGTTTTCAGGTATTTGAAATCCGAATAAATAATATGCATAGATTAATTTGCAATATTTTTCTTGTATACGAGTATTTAATTTATAGAGCTGGATCAAGAAATGAAACATATGATACACAAGGTATAGCACATCATTTGCGGATAGCTGCAGGATTGGGTACATCAGTCGCAAGTGGTTTTGCTATAACAAGGAATATCCAACAACGTGGTGGAAATTTAATAACCACTCTTGATCGTGAAAGTATAGCATATACATTGCAGATCACCAGAAATAATCTGTAAATATCTTTTGTTTTGCTACCTGCATTTTACTGAAATTTTTACTATGAGCTATTTTTTTTTAATTAATAGGGAAGATGCTCTTCAATATCTAGAATGTGCTGCTACTAAGCAAGTTTTTAAGCCATGGGAAGTACAGGATCAGTTGCCCAGATTAAAATATGAACTAGGTTCTGTATCTGATACAGTTTGGGTAATTGAATTATTGCATAAAGCAGCGTATCGCAATGGACTTGGATATTCTCTTTTCTGTCCTGAACACAGAGTAGGCACGATCAATTCAGAAAGTGTAAGTATAATTCTTATAAATAACTTTGACAAATAATGAAAAATCCTTAATATATTTTACTTATTACTTACTTAGTGTATTTACTTTTTATTTATAGCTACTACATTTTGTCAATACCTGGTGTACTGCACCCAGATGTGCAGTTGTTGGCACTGGTGTTTCACTAGCAGAACTTAGTGCTTTAGGATCAAATTTAAGTATTGAATCAACAGATAAATCAAATGAAGCAACAAAATATCATGGCGATGAAATTCATCAAGAAACTAGCGCAAGTTTGACTAATGTAGCGTTAGCTGTGGAAGGTGTAAGCTTGAAAAATGAGAAAGAAGCTTTAGCATGTGCTATATTGCAAAGAACTTCCAGTGGTGCGACGAGAGTTAAATGGGGATCTAGTCCAACATCACTACATAAACAACTTTCGAGCGTTGCAGGATCAGAACCGTTTGGTGCATCGACCTTCAATGCTAGCTATACTGATTCAGGACTTTTTGGTGTTGTGTTATGTTCAACACCCGATATAATAGGATCTGTAAGTAATATAGAATATCGTAACTATAACAATAAATGTTATCCTAATATTAATCTCATTTTATTGCAGTTGACAAAAGAAACTGCTAAATGGTTAAAATCTTTAAAAGTATCTGAAAATGAGATTGCTCGTGGTAAAAATATATTGAAAACTGAAATTCTGGATGCAGCAGATAATGTAGTTTGTTTATTGGAAAGCTTGCAACAACAAGCTCTGTTAAAAGGACAAGTCTCTTCACCAATATCAATAGCTAATGCTGTTGATAAAATTTCTGCATCTGATGTTAAAGCTGTATGTACATCAATAGTATCGGACTGTAATATATTTTTTACATTCTTCAGTTGTACAATAAATGTTTTCCAGGTTGCAGACAAACTTGCCAAAGGAAGATTATCCTTAGCTTCTATTGGAAATTTGAAAACTGTACCACATCTTGATGAATTAAAATAAATTTAGTAGTTTTACATCTAATCACACAAGTAACACGAAATCGATACCAATCTTCTTCAATATTGCGAAGATTAAAATTAAGATATACGAAAGTTGCTCATCTCAATCGGCGCAACATATTTAATATTCATGTGCATTTTGCTGCAGTGAATGTAACTCTGTAGATATGAATAAAAATAAAAATTAATTTATTTAGAGTTTTACATTTTATATATCTTAATGACTTTTTACCACAAACGTATTATTAAATCTGTTATCTGTACATACATATTTGTATAAAAAAATATTTTACGATTTCATTTACATATTAATAATGATAAAAAAAATAATTTACGTTAAATATTGTTATATTTTAGTAGAGTTTTATTTCTTCTATCGTATAAAATTTGTTACAATTCTTTTGTAATAATTTCGATGATTTGCCATTAATTACCCTTTTTAAAATAGGTCTCATATTTTCCATATCTTTGAATACTTGTAACTGCAAAAAGAAACTAATTAGTAAAAAAGTCAAAATACTTATTAAAGTACTTAAACTAAGTTTTATGTAAACTTACATGATCGTCTAAAACATAACTAAGTTTATTAAGTAGCATTGATACTTCTGGATCTCGTGATAGTATGTAATGTTGATAATGGGACTCCAACAAAATACTAGACCATTCATATAACTGTTTGTCAGTTGGTTGATGTACAATATCGTGACAAAAATCTTGAGTGTCTAATTTTTGGATTAAGTATTGCAATAATCGAAGTATTTCATTAAAATTCAAACCACTCTTAAGATAAGATGATAAAGAAATATCAGAATAAGTAAGACTAAAAATTCTGTCAAGAAAATCATTTCTTGAATGTAAATTTTTGACAGTCAATAAATCCTCAGTTGTGCCATTTTGTAACG
The DNA here is from genome assembly GCA_001276565.1 of Melipona quadrifasciata. Lineage (NCBI taxonomy): Eukaryota > Metazoa > Arthropoda > Insecta > Hymenoptera > Apidae > Melipona > Melipona quadrifasciata. The sequence continues at coordinate 665,268 of KQ435714.1, read as the reverse complement.
GTAGAAAAGTTTCATCGGGATTTCTTAACGAAAATATTAGGAGATCGATCAATAACTTCTCTGGCAAGTCTTTCAAATTATTTAAACACCATATAATTGACTCAACGTCTTTCGACTCGATCAACTCCGGAATTAATATTTCTTGTATTGCGGCATCGCTTAATCCTTCTTTTATGTAAGATGATATTTGCTTGAAAAGTTTTTTTGTAGGGTTTTGTTTTGGTTTAATCAAAGTTGTTTCATTTTTTTCCCACTGTGCAACTGTTGATTCTTGTATTACCATGATCTCATTATCATCAATATTCTCATCATCGTTTTTGAAACGCAAAGATGATCCAAGTAAAGTTGCTATTTTCTGAGGTGCAAGGTGATAGGGAGCAATTGCTAAATGTCTATTAGCAGCAAGTAACAACTTGTCCTCAATTTTCCACAGTTTTGCATCTCTTGTATACAATTTCAATTTCTGAGCATCTTGTATTAGTTTGAACTGTACATTATACATCATTAATATAGCTCCTTCCTCAGAGACATCGGCCCCATAAATTGCCACAGTTCCCTCATTTAGAGATGTCATAACTACTGGATATTTAGTATTAATATTATTAATAATACCAATTAAGGTACTTAAAGTAGATTCACTATTGATTTCCATTAAAGGATGACTATACAATCGACCATGTGACCCTGAATAACAGGAAATAAATACATAAATTATATAACATGAAAATATTTAAAAAGAAACTAGAAACTTAAAAGCTTACATAGCGTTAGAAGACAAGCTTTATTTTTAGCTTGTAATACAGTATGGCCAACTAATTCTTCTGATTTTCTCTTTAATTCCAGTCTTTTGACACAATCTGCTTCTCCAGAATAGGTTTCATTGTTCAGTTTAACTATAACACAATTATATGTTCCTTCAATGTTAGTTAATATACACAAATTTATTTGACCACTAACGCGGATCAAATAACAATCCAATATTTTCTCATTGACTTTTAATATTCCTTCTTTGGACCAAGATTTTCTGTTTTCTATAGCTTTTTCTAATGAAGCGGTAGCTCCATCCTTGCGTACCAATATAGGCGGACAATCTTTAAGCGTAAGAATGGTATGCAAAGGAGACTGAAATTTATAGCCCTTGATGCTATTTAAATCCGTTTCATCGGCCGTCCAAAGACGTATCTTTTTTTCATTAAATACCGCGGCGTATTGACACGTTGTTTCATCATAAATAACTTGTGTCGTTAAACGATCTTTACTAGTCCAACTACTTAATTGTTTTAAATCCTGCACCTGTAAAATGAATTATATCATTTACAGATAACAGACAACATTGATGTAATGTAAACAAACGTTGTTAATACAATAATTTACCTTATACCGGATAACAATGTTTCTTCCTAATGTTACGATTGCACATCCACTTTCTGAATCTCTTTCGACACCTAACAAATTCTGTTGGTCAATAAGGGGACATAATGTATAATACGAATGAAGTTTTGCCATATCGAACGTTTTAAGGCAGTTTTTTTTTCCACTCACGTGTTTAAAACAAAACGGTTAACACTTCACCAATTAGCATTTGATTTCGAACCTTCAACATCTTCATATAATAACAATGAATATGTATGAATATTTTCTCAATGATTTAGTTTTTAATTCTACATTAATATAATTACATTGAATCAACATTAAATGATACAAAAAACAGAATGCGAATTTTATTATAAATTATGAAAACCAAACAGGTTAGTTCTGCGAGGTAAAATGTAGCGCCCTCACAATTCTACAAGTCACATACTATGTTCATTTCAAATTTTAAAAATAAAGTTTCCCGCGAATTATAAAATGTCTAAATTAAATCAAAGTATGTACGTAAAAGGCTCCAAAAATATTTTGATGAAATATACATTAACTCCCGTTTCTTTTTCATAACGTTTAATCCATGCGATGAATCACTTAACTTTCGTTCGAAACTATTTTGGAAATGTATTATATAAATATTTCAAACCAAAATATCTTTATATAAGGCTTGTAGAGCTTACTTGAAACTATATTGTAATGTTTGATAATTAAAAATCTAATCAATAGCGTTTGAATTGAACTTGACTGATATAAATAAAATTTTCCTTCTGGAAACTAACTGCAAATTAAATGTTATTTATGTCGTAAATAATAGATGCATCTACCACTTGTGTCCACCACTTCGGTTGACCGAAGAAGGTCGGGAAGGGATAAAGCTATATATGCTGAGGGTGACTTGAACAATACTTGAGTTTGCCCAGATCACTCAGAAAGAGTTTTGAGATAATAATATAACTTTATAACAGAACATACTTTTTATTGATATTTCTCTCTATAGTGGTGTTCCTTGAGTTTGCCCAGATCACTCAGAAATTTTTGATCTCAGTACAACTCACTTTTGCTAATAAATAAAATATTGGAAACTTTCGCTGCAGTGACCAAAAATGCAACCATTATTTACAGTTTCTCTTCTATACTTGTTTATTGGTAAGTCAATTGAAGTTTATTTTATAAATTGTATTATTTCAACATGACGGGATCAACTGTTTTATTTTTTAAAATTTACTTAACATCCTTCTATTTCTGATTGATGCGCGTTTCTTGGATAGCTGCATAACATCACGAAGTTCATCGTATCTCATTGTCGATCCGATTGGAATACCAATGGAAAAGACAGAAAAAGATGGGTGTGGAAATGCAGCAGAACATAAAATTTCATCGTTTCTTTTATCTTTTCTTTGTCACGAGATTACAAGTCGATTGTTGAAAAGCTTCAAAATCACTTAATATTTTGTACCAATTGTTTTATTCTTAGGGCACGATTGTACAGTTTCACTAGAAGAAGAAATAGAGAATGATCGTTGCGAGATGATGATGAAAAAGATTGATTCTGATGACAAAGGAATTATAACAGATAATACACCGTCTAGATTGCATTCAACGTGGATATCGCAAGAGTAAAAGTTTTTACAATAGATCCTTCCGGGACTAAACATTCTAAATATTTTTCGACTAAGGGAATATTATTGAACATAACGTTTTAAATTTCCTATAAATACATTATTATTTTTTTTTCAGATGTGAAATACGAGCTGGTCCAAAATATATCATAAGGAAATACAGTTTTTTTAAGAACGACTCGTTTCTTCTATTACAATATCATTATGACGACGAATCATGCAGCATCGCAACATATACCGTTGTAGCGCGTGGTTCTGTTAAAATTTTATCTCCATCTATTGCAATTTCTGGCGCTGTGGAAACTAGCGTACAATTGGACTCAGTTTATTTGATACCACTTAATAGACAGGTAGATCAATCGTTCTTTCGATGTTAAAAAGTCAAAGATCAAATGACAGAGAACTTTTACGTTTCATTAAATTGTCAGGTTGCTCATAAATTTGGACGTATAATGAACGCAAGCTGTGGTGGTATTGAAACAAAGTGGCGTCCTTATTTAGTACAACTTATCTATGAACGATCTACAAATTCTTCTTCTTCATCACCCATGGATTTAAATATGTATGATTTGAATTCCAATTCTCTTCAGAGTCGTTTATCGCGGCTAAGGAAACGACACACAACGGACTGTTTGAAATCTTTTGAAATTGATTTCTCGGAATTAAAGTTACTTCGAGTAGAAATAAAACGATCTAATTTCGCTGCAAAGTCACTGAAGAATGAAGATAATGGTGAAGATAAGATGCGTATAAAAGTTGAATTATTGCTTGGTGGACTTGCACGAAATATTCGTTCCCAGAAAATACAACAGACTCCAAATCATTTGCAATCTACGCCTTTGTTACGTGCTGGCAGGGTAAAAATGTGCAGAATGCAAATATATAGAAAAGTATAATTTCTATAATAATTAATAGATGAAAAGATATTTTTTTTTTTTAAATTGTAGGCTGCTGACTGTCCGATTTGTGGAAGTGTGTATCGCGCTACCGAGTATAGTCCACCTTTGTTTCATCAAGCGCCTCCACTTCCAGCAGTTATAGGCGGTGTCTGGTTGAGCATCAGATGCGAAAGTGTTGATGGAGGATTTTGGTCTAAGAGATTTTTTCAAATTCATTCCGATGACAGCAGATGGTTCGCACGTTGGACTTATTACGTTGATTCTACGTGTTCAAATTCGTTATATTCAATCAATGCAGCTGGAAATTACGTTCAACGTGTTGTACGACAAAGACGAGATGTTGAAGATTCGAATGCAAAGACATCCAATATCGAAGAAAAACCTAAGAAGAATTCAGTATTGAATATATATCGTCGTTTATTCAAAGGTACTGAAGAACTGAATAGTTTAGAACTAAAACAAAGACAGAAGATGAAGATTAATCAACAAGAATCTATTGTTGGTAATTTTAAGGCCCGGAAGGATAAGTTACCTTCTGGGACAAGTGAATTAGAATTAAAAATTCTTGAATGTTCATTAATTCCTGTTGATAAGATAATAGATAATCCAACTAGTTGCAAAGGAACCATTAAAGAAATTAAGCACATAAGAACTGAAGCAGGTTTATGGACAAAAAATTGCATACTTGGAACCGATTACGAAGCTCCAGCGATTTTGAAGTTTAAAGCAAGAATTAGTCTTGATTGGAAAGGAGATTATACTCTGCTTCTAGCATCATGGGAAGATGATCTTTGGGAAGCTCCTCTTCATCAATGTTCTGAGATAACTTCGCGAAACTATTTTCGAAAATCTTGTCCTTTGCTCGTTTTTCGAAGAGGCAATCGGTATGATCGATTCAGTCGATATAGGCGAGATTGGTTTTCTTCTTCATTTGCCATGAGTTTTACAAGTTCGTCGTTTATACACTCCATCATTCTATTTTTGTTATATTGGTTGCATTTCTTTTCTTATATTGGTTATTAATGAAAAAATTAAAACCATTCTCTTCCAAAGATAATCGTAAGAACAGAAAACACACCAGAGTATATTTGTGTATATGCAGTATATACATTACAGATGAATAGTGAAACAAGAACAGTATATTACACTCCTTTATACTTTTGATAAATTTCAGATCAATTTTGAAATTTCTGACAAATGATTAGACTTCATTACTTATTATATGTCATTAGACACATAATGTTATACGATTATATAACTACATGTGCTAAATTATGAAATTATAATGAACTAAATAAATGTAATTATAAAAAAATAATTTGTATCACATCGAGTCTTTAAATACATTTTATTTATAAAATGAAAATATATAATTACTTCTCTGCTTTCTTTAATTTTGCGAAAGCTTGTGTTTTCATCACCTTTATGACGATCTTCTGCTCTTCAATAAGGAAAGCTCTAACAATCCTACAAATATAAGTTCAGTAATATAATAAATCTTTATAGACAATTATTTTGTGGAAATAAAGGAAACCAACCTTTCTTTGACACATTTATGGCAGAGGACACCACCATATACCCGTTTCACAGTCTTTTTTCGCCTACACATTCGTGACCTTTCCATAGGTCTCGCTGGTTGAATGCCTCTTAATTTGTCCTTACACTGACCACATCTGGGGATTTTTTTCGGTTTTTTAAGGTATTGGTATACTAATTTTCCTCCAGGGGTACGCACGCTGTAAATTTACAAACACAATATGTTTACAAACGATAAATTTCTAATAAATTAATTAAAATAATAAATAATTGAAACAAATAATATTTTATATTCAATGGAATTCATAATGACATGACTTTAAACAGTGGACATCTGAATTTTACATGTTGAAGTGAACCAAAACATAACCTTAAATAATCAAATGTTTATGCTGACAGAAGTATTATAAAAAAACTTTCCATATTATGAAAATAGTACAGTGTTACATTAAATACAACAATCTCCTTGTTATTACTTAAAAAATACTTACACGCGTCTCCTATTACTCTTCGTATTATAGGAGAGCCGACGTCGATATGTTAATCTCTGCACCATTTTGGTTCTGAAATCTAAATTCGCACGAAGGTTTGTTCATATAACAATAAATTTTATCGTCAAACGGTGTAGACTTCAGAGTAATCATAAAAACATTTTCACCTTTGAGGATTAAATTAAAATACTTGGGGTATCAGAATATAACATATAACTGAAACGAACCTCACGTAGGACGAACCGGAAAAGGACGTTACTTCTTTGAGAGAATTTCACTGTGTGCGAACTGTATGTAGAGAACTGTATCTTGAACAGAACTGCCCTCTGGTGTTGAGTAAGTAGAAACGTTCTTCCACGAACGAAAAGTATATTAGAAAAATATTGCAGAAACACGGACTAATTAGTTCCACCTATCTGCTGCTATGTGGTGTTAGTGTTTTCAATGTCCATAAATTGAACAAATATTCAATTGCAAAAAAGAAGTTAATTACCAGGATCAATTTATTAAAACTTTTGCAACAATTGGATTCTCAACTTTCCATCTATGTAGATTTTACAGCATTTGAGAATGCATTAGGAAAAATTGCACATCTGTACTATATCTATATGTGTAATATAAAGGAATACGTAGTACCTTTTTTAAAGATTGTGAAATAAATTTTTGAACGGTAAGAGCAGCTTCTTTAGAAGATAATTAAAAGAAAGAAGTCGCTTTTACTGTCTAGGAATTAACGAAAGTTTATTAATGAAAGAGTAAGCTTGTTAAACGATACACAGATTAAACTGAGCTCTCGTAATAAAATCGAAAGAAAATTATTATTTTTGTTCAATCAATATTTTCGAGTAATGGTATGAAAATCGGTAAAATTAAGAATATATATTAAATCAACTGCATAAAAAATTGTAAATAAAATGCTGCGTTAACGTTTTATGCATACGAGGTTCATGAGTGAACAAAAAATATTCTCTTCTTTTCTTACATCGTATAAGGTATATTATTTATTATATCTTATTTACATTCAACATCGTCTTGACAACACCATAGGAAAAATGCTTTTTTGTTTTAGACACATTCCGAAATTTGTCGACATTAACTTCTTTTATTGCATCTGTCGCGCTTTGTCGCTTTTTTGTATTTTTTCTTTTTTTGTGTTTTTTTTTTATACAATGAAATCGAGGACACACGATGGTGATTCGCTGAACCAATTGCGTTTAAAAACTCAGTTCGATGAGTAGATACATAAATTATGGGATGCGTGTTACGTGAATAGTAGATGAGCTATTTATAATATATACGGGACGGTACCTGTGTGCTCTTTGTCTTCTCGCGAATTTAATATATGTCTTTTTCTTTCCTTTATTTTATCTTTTTTTTTTATTTTTGTTTGCTTTTCGTTTCCGAAGCAGGTACTTTGACAAAGTTCGCTGTAAACAGACTGTTGGCGAAGATAAAGAAGACGGTATTAAAAAATTAAAAAAAAAAATAAAAAAAAATGAAAGGAAGAACAATTGAAAATGAGATATTAAACATCGTGCACGTAGATCGCTTAAGAAAAAAAAAAATATCGCTTAACTAATCGTTTAATATTAACTGCTTAGAGACTCGACGATCGTTATCTATGATGTTGTATTTCGCGCTTTTCTTTCTTTTTTTTTCCCTCCCTTCTATCTATTCGTCTCGTTTTTTACAATGCTGGCAGAGTTCCTTTTGAAAATTCCGAAATAAACAAATAATAATTCCTCTTATTCTGTTTTTCTCTTGTCCCCTTTCTAACGATTCTAAGTTAGGTAAATACAGACAACCTACCACGATTAGAACGTCTTCCTTTTGCTTTAATTTATAATAAATTTTCTTTAATGTAGTCAGATCTCTAAACAATAAATAAGGCATTCTTTGCTTTTTAATAAATAGTAGTACAAGAAAGTATTAATCGGGTAAAAAAAAAAAAAAGATATTTAAGTAAAAGAGCGTCTGAGGAAAATTATCTTCAACGATTTTCTATTCGGTTTTTTTAACTCATCGCTGCGTTTCCTCGATGGAAATTGATTACTTAAACAAAAAAAAAAAGTAACAGACGTAACTAATTATACATTAAAAAAAAAAAAGAGAGAAGAAGAAGACGAACAAAAAGGAAAACGACAGGAGAGGAAATGCAATTATTGAATCGTTCGTTCTCGCGTGAATCGTAGTGAATTTTGATTCGGATTACGCAGTTATTTTTCCTATCGCTCTTCCTTCTCTCGACAGTTTCGCATCTTGGATTCTCGTCTCTTACAAAATAAAAAATAAAAGCGCACTGCGTGTTGAAATCGGTGAGAAGGAAATCTAGAGAGACAACAGGGGAGAGAATTAAAATAAAACGTGGTCATCAAGTATGATCGAAAGTGTTATAAGCAGGCGCCGTACGATGGTTCTCCAGAGTGAAAGAAGTAGAGAAAGTAGAAAAAGAAAATGAAACAAAAAGGGACAGCTCTAGGCGTTCGAACGCGAAAGATTGAAAAGTGAAAATCGAAAAGGTATCTCTCTAATAAGATATCATTTACGCTCTAACTAATTTTTATCATCTGCTCGTTTCGTGCCTACGATCGTGTAATATCGATAGAGATCTATGAAATCTAAATATTAATTCACTGGAAACTATCGACATTCTCAAAACTTCAGGTCGCACTCGCAGGTTCGTCGCTAGACACAAATAGTTACAGCTGAAAGTTCTTAAAATCTTCTTTTCCCCTTCTCCTCGTTGCTGGAGTCCCGGCCGAAATTTTTATCATTTCTCTCTCCGTTTCAACCTCGCCCACGTGTGCGATTATCGCGTATCGTTCGATAATCATCAACGATTTCCTGTCTCATTCGGTTGGGACTCCACCGTGTGACTCCGTCACCCCTTACGCTTTATCTTATTTCTCGTTTTAACCTTTAATACGAACATTTAGGAAGATAGCGCTATCGATAATTAATATTTTCTGAAATTGTTTAACATTCTCTATATAAAAATCTGCATTTGCGTGTATTCACTTATTGCTTCTTAATCGTCGCCATTTTTTTTCAGTAGCTTTTTCGATCTCTTTCTCCTCTAACGGAGGCTGGCCGCACTCGCTCACACGCGACGTTTCGACGTGTCACGCACGAAACGATCGTACGATCGAACGCGGGTAGCCTCGCAGGACCTTCCTTCGCATTTTTCGAATGCAAACGGAACGACCTTGTGTAAGACTCACCTAATCGACAGGCCCGACGCACCGATGAATCGCAGCCGAGAGACAAGCTTACACATTCCACGTTACATACGTTTATTTTTCTGTATTACGCAGTTGCAATTTTGACTACCGATCGCTTCTTCTTCTTCTCTTCATCCGTTCTCTCTTTATCCATCCATCGCGGCGTCGAGCCTTTGTCAACTATATCTCTAGCGTAATTTGTTAAATTAAAGAATTAAAAAAATTCTTCCCGTGGCTCGCCCCGACTTGCTTGGAAGCGTCCGAGTCGCTCGTTATTGATTTAACTCGACGAACGGTTCGCCGGTTTGAAACGAGTCGTTTCCCAGGTTCGTGGTGCGCCTGGGAAGCAGTCTTTGCGATCAGCGAACGTGGATGTAGACAAGATACAGACCATCCATCGCGACGAAACAAGCCATTCCATCTCCCTAAAGACGAGATTTCTTATATTTAAGTGTGCGTCAGAGATTTTCGACCGAAGCATGTTTCTGTTTTCCTACATACGTTTGAAGATCAATGACGTATAGCAAAATAGGAACATGTTTCTCCATTGCATCGATATAAAATGCACTTGACGCTTATAAGAAATTCCCCACTTTAACGCTACAACGACCGGTTACTTACAGTAGTGACTTTCACCAGACAGCGACGAACTCTATTAAGAATTTACAGATTCTAATTTTTACTATGTACAGCGGACTTACTACGTTGCCTCTTATCCAAGGCAAATACTGCTGTAGAAATGGATCGTGACTTTTCTATAGCAGTAATACAATTGAACATAAAGCACTTGACGATCGTACAATGCTTCTTTGTTAGAGATGTAACATTATTCACCAAATCTATTTATCTATGAATTATATTATTATTCGTTTGTCCGGAGGCTGGCCAGAGAGAGAGTTTACCGTATAAAGAAACAGTCAGTAACTGTGGATGCGTAAAAAGTAATAAGGTAGAACTACTAAACGTGTAAATGAATATAAACAGATACGTGTATTTAAACGGTCGCTAACCGCTTAAAATTATATGACATCACAGTCACGTCACCGGTCGTTATAGCGTTAATCCGAACCTAAATTATCGTATGAAGTCGCTACGCGTGCACGCAGGGGTGTGGACATTGCGTCTGCGATGTAAAACAATTTGAACAGCATTCGTTGAAAAAAGTAAATCTACTACTTTAGAGCCGATCTCGCTAACGTTCTCTCTGTCTCTGTGTGTATCCGCTTTCGCATCTCGCGAAACAACGTGACGTTTCGTGTTCTCGCGAATACTTTTCTACGTAATCATCACGCCGAATCTTTAACCCGTCGTTGCTTCGAAAAAATTTACTCGGTATGCCCGTCGTCGATCTCGAACTCCCTCGTCGCTCTCGATTCGTACCCTTTTCTTTTTTTTTAAATACTCCTTGATATGTTCATGATGTCGAGGGACACGTTTCACCGATCACCTCGCTATCTTTTCTCCGATTCTTCAAACGTTCGTTCGTTGGCCATCCGATTCGTTCCTGATAAATCTGTCTCGCGTTACGCACAATATAATCTATCTCTCTTTTAATACGTATATAATAGGGATCCATTCTTTTTTACGCGCGATAGCGTGCGCCGTTTCTCTCACGCAGAACATTTTCCCCCGTTCACGCACTCTCTCTCTCTCTCTCTCTCTCTCTCTCTCTCTCTCTCTTTATTGGCACATGTTCCTGCTCTCGCTCTCTCTTCCATTTGTTTTAATCGACAAGTACCTATACAGATCGCGTATACAATACATACTTTATATAGGTAACGCGAAGGCAAGAATCGTATCCTCTCGTATCATTCGTTTAATCTTCGTACCGTCGTCGCGTTATTTAAACACCTACAAGTAATTTCGAATGAACTCGCTCTTTTTTGTTTTCTTTCTTTCTTTCAGTCTCACGTTATTTACCTTTACTGTTGCTCCTTCGATCGTTTCGCAAAAGCGGAGCGGAGTGGGCAACGTTTTTCGATACTCGTACAATATCTACATGCGTGTGTGACTGGTGTCTGGGCGTTGTGTGAGGCGTGTGTCGTGTGTTTGTACATCGATTAAGCTTTATTAATAAGAGCTACAAAATATTCGCTGCACAGGACGTAAGATGCGGCGTTAAATGCTCGCAATGTGAGAACACGTTGATCTGCCCGTTTCTCCCTCGATCTACGCTCGTCACATCTTAAAACGTACATATTAGACCTTTCGAATCGTCGTTACGGTTTTACACGATCAATCGTTGTCCGAAACATTCGCGTAGATGGAAGAAACGATGAGACAACCTGCTCGAGGAGGGGTCGTTAATACTTTAGGCCGTCTATTTGTTCGTGCAATTGGTCTGTACCATAGTGACACTTGACAGTGTCGATGATCAATCGTTGAATGACCCGATCACCGTTTCGACGCGAAGGATACCGTCGCGCGATATAGATTAGGAACAACTGTAAAACAATAGAGTTGACTTCGTTGACAGTAAAATGCAGTAAACGTTTTGGACTGTATGCGAAACGTAAACGTCTGGCAAGACGGTTGTCTCGTGTGTGTAATGTAATGTACGTGTGAGCAACAATTGAGCGTGTTAGAACAGTCTCGACACGGTGAACCAGGTTTCGAAATGTTTCTCGGGGATTTAAGATAGGATTAACGCGATTGCTTCTCGCAACGCGTGAGTTTCGTTACGGCAGTGATTAATACAGTGGCAGTTCGAGTTCCTTTCGGCGCGAGATCGCGCGAAAAAGATTTTCTAGGAAGAAGAGAAAGACAATGTGAATGGCCGACTCTCGTTCTCACAGAGTCGCGTGTATATGTATACGTTTGCGCGTTGATCCCGAGCTTCCTCGATCGTTCGTAAACGATTACGCGAGGATTACTTGTTCGTTTCTCAAAGAAGATTCGCGTTCTAGTTAAGCTACGTTTCCGACGAGCAGTCGCAGAAATTTCGTTGCGACGAATTTCTCGTCGTCTTCTGTCTGACGAGGGAGGCGGGAGAACTCGAACGGACCTCGAGAGTTCCGTCTCTTTCTTTGTTTTCTTCCGTTGGAATGTCTGCGATATGCGGTCGCCGGCCGATCTATCCGAGACT
>KQ435714.1:596381-618617 GCA_001276565.1 Melipona quadrifasciata | reverse complement strand
TGCAAGATTTTATTAAATTGACTATTAACAAAGAGGTACGCAGTAAATAAATAAATAAAATATTTTAAAGTACAAAAACAAAATCATCTGGTACTAATAAACATTTTGCTGGAATATGTGTCCGAATAATAGGAGCCTCTGCTGTATAAATGAAGAAGAGAAGAGAAGAGAAGAGCACGTGTCGCGATGTAAATTCGTTGCGACGAGTGGTCGTGATTTAAAAATTAAATCTTAATCGAGTGGAATTCGGCCCACACGCTTCGTAACGAGGACGATCTTGGCCAAACCGCGCTCGCGCACGCTGCTCCAACGTTCGTAATAAACGAACGCGCCTGGATACAGACCACAGATCGTGCTCTTTGCTCCCTCCTCTTCGCTTTGTTTTCTTCTCCCCTTTTAGTCGTCCTCTTCTCCATCTTCCTAACTCCACGGCCGCCTGAAATATCTCAGCCAGTTAAAACGCTATCAGTTCTAATAAACGATCATTCGTCCGTTTCGTCTTCTCTGTTTCGTGTATCGTTCAAGTCCCGAACAGCGCGCCGTAGGTGAGGACGTAACGTCGGTAGAAAAAGAAGCACACGCGGCACTTGGCAGAGGAATGAACTAGCAGGGAAGATCGAGAGAGGTTTTTCTTTCGACTTGCACAGTCACGCGATACGAGAGGGGATCGGCACTACTGATTCAGATGTCAAGATCGAGGAAGATACGACGGATGACGATGCCCCGATTCCACGTCACTTTCAATAAAAGATGACCCGGGACCAACCCCTTACGAACATCCTCGCGAACAACGTTTGACGTGGCACAAGCTCGAAACGCTTTTAATAATGAAAGAAGGGGCGTCGATCCTTATACTCTTTACGTTCTTTATATTTTGGGAATATTCTTTTTAATTTTCGGAAGAAGATAACGAGCTTGATCTTTGATCAAAAATTTACTTTGATTATGGAATCGAGTCGACGATATACGGGCGAACATGAGGAAAAGTTCCACGAACAGTACAGTAGTCGACCGTTTCTGGTAATTTTCCTTTTCTGCGAGGGAGTTTGTGCATCAATTAAAAAAATCGTAGGCGTTCAGGAACATCCTATCTTGCGTTATCGTGTCGAAAGGGGAACAGCGAGCGCGAAGGAGTAATAGCACAAACCAGCGTCAAGTCGTGAAACTTCGAAACGCTATCGATTCCCCACGCACCTCGGAAAAACAGAGGAAAGGAAAAAATACGAGCCGAGAGAAAAAGGGGGACGAGGGATGATTAATCCGGTGGAAACGGTCTGACGCTCGTGTGACCGATGGCGTGTCTCCGAGTAACCCACCTCCGTTCTCTCATTTGGCTCGGGGGATTAATTCCAGCTCGGGGGATTAGCATTAATTTCGTTTTATCCGAGGTTACTCGGGGTGTGTCTCCGGCCAACGCTCCGGACACGTCAGGGCCCATCGACGAAAGCGAAAACAGAAATTTGGTGGAATTTCCCGATGAGCGGGAAAGAAGCGGAGATGATAATCGCAATGAGAAGAAACGAGGCAGAGAGAAAGAAGCAGTGACGAGGAGGAGGAAGAGAAGGAGGCACCAGTGCACCGGTGCAGCAGAAGAAAAAAGAAAATGGCCTCTCTCGCAGTCGTGAGAGGAACCCCCTGGTCCTCTCTTTGCCTGCTGCGAGATCCGTTAGCCGATCAAACAAATCGTTCCGACCGCGTACGGATTCGCTCACGAACCTCGCTCGGACTCGCGTGTCGTTGAACCGGGCTTGTCGATTTTTTCGTTCCGCGGCGTCGGTAATTATCGCGGGGAACGTTCACGGTAGCGCTTCGAGGGCAGCTAGATTTACGACACTGCGAATTCCACGAATTTACGACGTCCCGTGCAAAAACGATAAAGAGCGAAGGAGGAACGAAGGATCGGTTGATACTAGACCGGCAATTAGAGATTGTAATTTTGAGCGAAATGCAAGTATATACGCGTGTTTATAATTTTCCTTATAGTTTTTCTTATTGAAAGATACGAGTAGGTGTTACTTGTTGCAAAAAGAACTGCTGAAAGACCATCGACAATGCATCTTTTGGTTTTAGGAATTCTTAAATATTACAGGTGTTTTATCACTGAGAGTGATTTTAGCGAGAGTAAGACAGAAAATCGGGTCTCTTCAGGTGCAACGCTGATGCAACGAAAATTAGCGATTGGTTGATTTGGGTCACGTGATTCGCGAGAGGGCGTGGGGTAGACTTCGAGTAGGAGTGGCCTGTAATTTGTTTTGTATCGAGTCAAACGTTTGCATATCAATGAAATTTTATGGCAAAAAAGTCGTCTTCATTTCCTAGAGACGAATCGTACTGGGGTACAAGTCGTGCAGTTTTTTCTATGCGCGCTATCTATAAAACAAGATTGAAGTCTGGATTCATTCACGCCAAGTGAAATTAGCGAAATGACGATTGACGATCGCGAAAATCGGCTTTCAACTGACGACAGTCAGAAAGTTTCTGATCGAAGTCGCGAATTACCTCACAGTTCGACGGAAGAATTTCGCTACGATACGAAAGAGCGCGACTTCCCGACGGAGAGGGAAACGCACGAAAAACACGACCCTGGATGCGTTCCTCTTGCACGCTGTACATACTTCGTGGCTTCTCTCTTGCCGTTCCGTGAACGAGAACGGTACACGGTCGGATAGTCACGAGGGACAGGATGAAATAAAGGACCGACGATGCAGATCACGCGACAACGATCCCCGAGTCTTGACCGAAGACGATCGAGGAGGGATCGTACATCTATCGAGTGTCTCGATAAAACGTCTCGGCTCATCGACCGCGAGGAAGCCGGAGACGCTCGACGGCGAGGAGAAGAGCAGCAGAACGAAACGACGCGTTTCTCTATGTTCATTCTCTTCTGCTTTCGTATCCATTAACTCCTCTTTGTCTCGCAATGTACAAATGAGTGACACAAGTAAAAGGAAACGAAGTAAGGAAACGAAAAGTATCGTACGTGGAAAATTCTGAAATTTCAGTTCTTCGAGTCGAAGATCACACGTTATCCCTTTCGCACGCGAGCTTTCGAGAAAAATCAATCACCGCGATCGATGCATCGCGATTAATGCTATCGCGTCACGAACCGACTGCGAGTAAGTTGCGTGTAAATCGCGTGGATCGATGGCGAAAGAAACGCGTTAAAAGGATGGCGAAACAGGCGGGAGAGACGGACACGTTGGAAATGTTGGATGGACGTCGCGAAGAGAAGATGAGACGATGTTGCGCGCACGTATGTAGGATCGGTACGCGTCACGATAAAATGAAAAAAAGAAAGAAAAAAAAAAAGGGAAAGGAAGAGCGAAAGAAGAGAGAGTGAGCGTGTGCGTGCGTGCGTGTGAGAGAGAGAGAGCTGTTTCTACCTGCCGCGCCGCGGAACGTCTTAACGACGCAATCATCGGATAGCTTGTCCGTGATAAAAATCCCTCGGCGAAGCAGCGACGCCGGGCCACAAATCAGCAAACAGATGCGTAAGCGCGACTCTTGGGTCAGGCCCGGTTACGAGCATCGATCCCGACACTTCCCCGGTAACGATTTAGGATGGAGCCTCCGTGTCCCAGGACGCTCTCTCGTAATTGCGTATGACCGATCCGCCGCGGGAAAGGAGAGAATAGCTGGGTGGCTCGCTACACGTCCGCTTGACTCTCGCCTTTCCGCGATTTTTCAACCTCCGCGCCGCGTCAACCAACGGCTGTTTCTGGCTAATCGCATTTCAAGGAATTACGTTGGGTCACTGGACTTTAAACGTCGTGCGTTTGCATTTAAAGAAAAAAAGGGGGGGGGGGGAATGTGATGTCTTATCGTCTCGTGTTTTTTATCTTGTCTTTTTTTTTTTTTTTTTAAATCGAAGGGCATGCGATATCCCAGCAGCTCCAGTTTCCAGTTTCCAGTGAATCGAATCAATTGATTGAAAGAAATTCCAATCAGTTGAGATCGAATTACTATTTGAAACGGGTTGATCAATACATGCTTTTCTGATTTTCCAATGCGAGATCTATATTTTCTTTTCATTCTTCTTCTTTTTTTCTCCAATGAATGTACAAAGTACGTAAAAACGTGTAAACTGTCCGATATAGAGCGTCTGTCTGATTTTTTTCCAGCTGAGAGTTTGCAAAAATACGAAATTGCAGGCTTGCCCTTCTGCTTGGTTTTTTTTTAGGTTTGAAAGGAGGAGGAAGATGTGACACTATATTTATGTCCCTCCTTTCAAAGCATCCCATCTTTTTTGTCAAACTATCCCCTGCTGATAACAGATTATCTTCAATCTGTAAACGAAACATATGTTTTCCCTGAAAGACACGAGGCTAAACCAAGGATGTATGTCATATTGAAATCCGAAGACGAAGAAGGGCTGAAGCGCAATAAAATAGAGAAAATATGTCATCTCCGTGACCTGTGGAAATTTTTTATCGTCGTCTACGTTTTCAAGATTGCACCGCTTGTGTTTCTTGCGAAAGAAATAAACAAGTGTTAAAAACAGACATTTCACTTTGAGTTGTATGATATTAGATTAGCCAAAAAACGAGTCTTTTTTCGCGAGAAATAAAAACTTTATTAGACGTTAAATATTGTCTCGTGCCAAATGCGTTCTTATCTTTTTCGGTCAAAAAGAAAAAAAAAAAACAGTTCTAGGATTAGATATCCTCATCAACAGTGAAACTTATAATTACAGTAAATCAATTGTGACATTTTCAAGCCTTTTTCACTGTACGCATCAGGTAATTTTTTGAGCGTGAGTTCTTCCTTTCTGAAGAAGTAAGGAAGGAAATATTACAAATTCCTATCGACGCCTTTTCATTTTTAAAAAATCGACGCCAAACAATTGATAACGAAATCGTGCGCTTCCTGGACAAGCTCGAATAGTTACAAAGTTGATTACATTTCGAGGCATGTACGTCTATCTGTTGAAAGGAAAGGCAGTTTTCACTTTTCTCACGCGACAAATTTACTTGTGCGTCTCTCTTCACCCCCATTCACGTAACTTCATTCACGCAAGGTTAAGCCCCGGCTGCGTTTCTCGCGATGGAAGACGAGCAAGTCCGATCGTGTAACACGAAGAGGAGGCTCGAGAAGAGGGGACACGAGGGAACGGGGGAGGGATCCCGCGCGTTTATCGATCGGAGCGCGAGATTTCGTTTTGTTCGACGATGCCTCGATGAGAAATCTGTAATCGATACTTTTCGTTCGACGCGGTCGCGTACACGTACGCGTATTCGCTCTCCCCGGCGCGGCCTCGGCGACACTTTACGAGCCGAAAACACATGTACGTTGCCGCAATTCGAGAACTCGACGGCGCGCGAGTTTTACAGTTTCCTGGACACCAGCCTCGAGATCCTCGCGTCGCGCGGGAATTAATTCCGCCGGGGGCCGATAACTCGTTCGCTTAATTCCACCCGTTTCGTTTCCCTTCTTTCGAACCGCGCGACGACCAGACCATTCCCCGCTGCAGTCCGATTACATTCCATTTTGCTCGAACGTCATCGCGACAAAGAAGAAGAACGGAGAGAGAACAGCTGAAAGACGCGTGAAAGCGATACTCGAGAGTTTATACTGTCAAGTTTTAGAAGAAGTATGGACGTTCACGTCGAAAAAAATTTGGATTTCATTATTACTATTATTATTGGTGTTGTTGTTACTGCTGCTTTGTCACTAAAACTGGAGCAGGGTTTGAAGAAGGGTTGAGAAAGGAACGAGGCTGACTCATACGGGGTATACTTGGAAGAAACGGAAACTCGATTACGATACCGGGAACCCGGATCGGTTTCCATTGGCAAAATCGGACCGCACGTACGTACGTGCAATGAACGGCTGGTGTATCCCTTTCCGTAGATAAAGGGGGTAACGATAAACGGGGTTAGCTGCGTACGCGAAGCGCCTCATATCGGAGACAAGTGGTTCTCGAATTTCAGTCTCCGGAGAGCCGATAAATCATGTCGAGAAGGAAAAAGAAAAAGAAAGAAGAAGAAGAAAAGGAAAAGAGAACCAAAGGTTCGTTTGGCCCCATCCGGACATCGTTTGTAATCGTCGCGGATGGTAATAATTTAAAGCATGCCGCGGATGGTCCTCTCATCTCGATAACGAGAGACTCGCATCGGGAGAATCGATCGATCTCGAAGGGACTTGGAACTCTTCTGTTTCTTTCTTTTTAAATTGGATCAAATTGGATGAAATTTTTCTGTAGAAGCATTCGGTACTGGATTTATTTATTTGTTTATTGCAGGAATGTAACAGTAGTTGCTCCTCTGCATATTGATAGTTTGCGCAGTTTGCATATTCCAGCGACAGATAAAGATCCGACAAATCCGAGATAGTTGTGGAAAAAAATCCAGAATGTTGCGTGAAAGACGCGTAGATACGAATGAAATTAATTAGCCAAAGTAGCCAAAGGAGGACAATCTATCAAGATTCAGCTGCTTCGCGTAGAATGTTGAGTGATAATTCTCGCTGAAGAAACAAGTGAGACTTTTAACACGCCACCAACGATTGGCCTTTTTTCTATGGTTCAAGAGCTCACACACGAATAACACTGGGTCCCCTTTTTTTTCTACTAGGTCGTAAAGAGAAAAAGGAGAGATAAAGCGAGGAGGGAAAATTATAAATCATCCACTTATCTGACTAATAAATATTTAGCTAATAGCCAGCCAGTTATTCTAGACACACCCCCGAGAAGGTAACCCGATATTTATTATTCCCCGTTCGGCGCCCCGAAATGTTCACAGCTGTACGATCATTGTGCTCCACCCGGTACACGTCCGGGTCCGAAAGACACACGCGCCTGTCTCCACCCTCCTATTTATGTAGTCTTTTTATGAGCTACGGGTAATTACTTAGGCGCCCGGATTATCTTCATAAAAATCTATCAGCGATATCAGTCGTCCCGGCGTTGGCGACACGTTCTACGGAGAAAATTCTTTCCTCCCTTCCTCGAAAAAGAAAATCCACGGGAATATATTCAAAAATTCACGGGAATATAGTCTACCATCACGGTCTACTATCACTTTATAACTGGTGGAATATATTCAAGTTGGGGTTTGTTTGACATCTTCGACTCCAAACTACGAAAGTCCCGAAATAATAAATTGCAATTCTATTTATTTTTACACAAAATAAATCAAACGCGACTCCTGAGTGAAACATCTTCACTTCCAGCCAGGGTTATTAAAAATCTAACCGAAAGGAACGACCAACGACGTCGATCAGGAATCAGAGATTCTGGTCTCTAGAAGATCCCCTGGTAGAAGAAACGAACTAACGAGCGTTTTACTCGCATGGTATAAAAACGGGCGACGAAGATTTTTCGAAGCCCGAGAGAGAATGTGAAGAGTCGCGGCGATGACTCATTCGTTTCAAAATTTTCGAGAAACTCTGGCGAACGAGCGTCGCTACCGGTATGCAAAATGCGAATACACGCGAAAGTGGACGGGAAGGGCGCGCGAGTTGGCTTCGCCGAGTGTTTTCTCGCGCGTCGCATCGCCTCGCATTCCGGGAAGGCGATCCTTGACGAGCCGGAGCCCCCGAAGACGCGGTTACCCGAGTCACATATCACCACGTGACGTCCTCAGAATTTCGCATCCGAGGAGCGCATTTAGATGCAGATACGCCTGCGGTTAAAACGACCAACCCGCCGCAGAGACCAGAGTGAGAAAGCGAGCGAACGAGCGAGAGAGAGAGAGAGAGAGAAGCGACGACGATGAACCACGTGAACGACGAGAAGCGAAAAGAGGGTGACGAGGGCGAAGGACCCAAAGAGCAGAAGCAAAAGGGGGGGGAGAAGAAGAGCGAAAGAGGAAAGAGAGGAAAACGGTGTACGGCTGAAGAACGAAAAGAGAAAGAAAGAAAGAAGGAGACGGAGAAGGAGTGGCAACAGCGTGAAGCTGAACAGAGGTGAACGAGGAGGATGAAGATGAAGGAAACGCGAGATGAAACGGTCAGATAGAAGCTCGAGTGCCACGTGCGACTGGAGTAGACCTTTTCGCCAGAACTGCAGACACGATCGCCACGTTTCATCGGCTCGAGGATGAACTTGGCTGCCGGCACGCTACACACACCCGGTGATATACACACTGGATCCTCTTTCGGGAGCCAGAATTCTCTCTTTATGTATTTCTTTCTCTCTCTCTCCTCTCTTTTTTTTTTTTTTACTTTTTTTCTCGACACTCTAACCAAACGAGCGAGTTATAGCAGCGACAAAGAGAGAGAGAGAGAGAGAGAGAGAGAGTACCGTTAGTTGGTCGCTAGTTGTCGCTCGTTTCGGCTGGTAACCCTTTTCGAAAGTCAAACGAAATTGAAAACTCGAACGAAAATGTAGCCCCGGACTGGTTTGGCCGCCGCATTTGAATATCCTTGCTCGTTGTTCCCCGGGCGAGGAAATGATTTAAATATTTCGTCGAACGGAGCCCTCGATCGCGTTTCCCTCCACCTCGTTCTCGTCCCGAGCCTCCACCGCCCTCCTCTCCCCCTATGCCCTGCAGCCAGGCTCTATCGAAACTTTATCTCCGTGAAAATAAATCGCGTCGCGTCGCGCGCGCCTCTTTGTCGACTGCCATCCACGACTTTTCTCGATGTTCTCCAACCGTAGATTGGATGTCCTCGATCGGTACACGTGTGTGAATGTGTGCATGTGTGCGTGCGCGCGGTACGTATATATACCTGGTGATAATTTACATTAACGAGGCATCGAGCATAAAGTACACGGACGCACAAAACGTAGTGGACGACAGTGGACGCTCTGTGTTTCCCGAAATTGTCCCGTCATTGTTTATGTGGACTTTCTAAACGTTCACCATGGGCTATCGTCTCCTACGCGCGACGATTACACGACACGAGCCGGGAAACGAGCGAGGAACGCGGGTCGCCAAACGGACGATAAATTTTTCCCCAGAGCGAGAGGAAGATCGGAGATCTGGTCGGGGGGTTCGGGGACTTTGTGTTTTCGGTGCCCCGATCGACGACCGAGAGAAAAAGGGGACATCTCTCGATCGATTCGAGACCGAAAAGATTCCAAAGATCTTAAAGCCGGCGGCGGCCTTTTTGACACCGACGGAACGACGCGCGTTTGTTTTATCTCGGAAACTCGCGATCGCTCTAGACTTTAGATCTAACAACGACGGATTTCCAAAGAGATTTGAACAAACATTTCCCGTCGCGCGTTTAGTTTTCGTTCGTAAAAAAAAAACTTTCTTCCCCATCCCCCGTGCGATTTAATCTCTCTCCGATACGAGTTTTAATAATGGGGTGACGCGTTTCTCCCTTCTCCCGCACGCCGAGGATGGAAATGAGGTAAACTCGAAGGGGTCGTCGAGAGAACGCGATAGTCCATCTGTCTGTTGATCGAGTGACTGGAAACTCGAGCATTCTCAATTAATTCAAGCCGTCGAGCCTTCCTCTCGTTTTCTTTTTTTCCTTCTTTTTTTTTCTTCTTTCTTCTTTCCTTCTGTTTTGTTTAAAGTCTCGGGTTGTCGATCCTCGAGAACTGGAGGGTAGCACGCGGCCTCTTTGCGAGGTCCTGCACCAGGCGAGATTAGTGTAGTACACGAAGAGAGACAGAGAGAAGCAGGGAGGAGGAGAGAGTATCTTCGAGATCCCTTTATACGAGTTTCGAGGCTCACCAGCAACGCCATCAAAGCGACGACTCGCTTCGCCACGCACGCCGCCAACCCTTCTCTCCCCATCAGGTTGTTCAAATACTCCGAGCTAATTCTGTTTGGCTTGTTTGTTCTGACGCTGTTCGCTCTTCTCCCTCTCTCCCTCCCTCTCTCTCGCTCTTTCTCTTTCTACGGTCCTGTATATTAATAACCCCGGCACTAGTCACACTTATTACACGGGCCACTGTGGACTTCGATTCCGGAAAGCAAAGTGATTAGAACCGGCGTAAAGAAACCGGTAAACAGGCCGTTCCCTGTTTCAGTCCACTACCCCGACCTCGATTCCCTCGGTTAATTAACCCTTTCTTCTGTATTACTCAACCCACGTAAATGTTTCGTGGGGAGCGTTACACATTCCCTCCCGTTTCGTTCTCTTTGCCCATATTTACCATTTACGCGAGTCGTTCAAGAAGTTATATCGATCAACTACGTCAATTAAAAATGAACGACGACGGCGACGTTGCTGCGTGAACATTTTTTAAATATTTCTCTTGGTTGAGTTTAAGATACATTCCACGCGATCGTGGCAAGTAGAATATTTTACAAAAATTAAGGAATTTATAGTTTGTTGTAAAATACTTAACCGAGTGTTGTTTGTTTAAGAAATTAAATAATTTTCTACCTCCGAACGTGAGGAATTTTACGTTGGAATTTCAAACGTATTTCAAACTCTGTCCCCGATTCGTATCTACCGGCAAGGTTCTTTTCTGTTTGAATTCTGACAACGTAGATTTTGATATTTTAGGTCAAGAGACTCGAATATCCCCCCTCCCTCCAATAAAATTAAAATTCCACGTCGTTCCATTTTTGAAAAATTTTTTTTTTCTTTTTTTTTTTTTTAAACTTGAAATGTAATATTTGTCTCTATTTTACGAATTTACACGAAAACGACTAAAAACAATCATTTTTCTGCATCACGTCACTTAGAAATAACACAAATTACATTGGAATATTTCCACCAGCGTATAGAAATCTCCCGATTTTTAAACAACAATCGAAGCCTTCCGATGCCGAGAGGTTAAATCTAACGTGACGTAGAACTACTTGGGTGGCTACCAATGAGTTAATTGCAGACTCCTTGCCACCACTTGAGTCCAAACGGCATCAATGCGCGACACAATGCAATTGACCACTGTTGATTTGATACCCGTTAACCAAACAGGAGAAAGTGCATCATTGACGAATCTCGAGGCAAACTCGAGCAAAAACACAGCGGTGCTCGGAACACGTTAATCCCCGTTCTCGGGGTGCTCGTTAGACGGGCTCAGGGCTCGCTCTTGGGGGAAGAACGCGATGTGTCTCGCATTCTATTCACGCAATTCCTTCGCGGAGCCGTCAGTTAGAAGCGGATCAAGAAACTGGACCACTCTCTAAGAGGATTTTCTCGGGACTTCTACCCGATCCGAGGAAACGTTTCAGATTGAAATGTCGCTGGAAAATTGCGCAGGTTGAAATACGTCGTGAACATCGAGAATTTCCAGAGTCGGTGGTTTAAAATTTAAAGTTGGCAATAATTTGTTTGGTCGATCAAAGGAAATTTTTGCTCGTCTCCGGAAATTTTGTTCTTTTCAAAAGTTTGTGTAACGTGGCAAAGTAAGTAACTTTATCGAGCAGTTCAACAATTTTTTTACACCTCTCTTTCGCGTGTCTTAGACGTGCGTCGCTAGCGGACTATTTGCGAATTTAGGGAAAATCGGCGAGTTTGCTGACTTTGATCGTAACACGAGTACGTAGCGCGAATATATACATACGTAATACACGGGCGTAATATGTCGGGCGTAGCGTGTACGCAGGTGGAGAGAGCGATTCATCCGGTTTGACCGCAGTATCGCTCTCTGACCACCCCTGAAATTCTTCGAGGTCTTAGCTCATCGCGATCGGCTCGGATCGGATGACTCGGAGCACGAACGTCATCGGAGCGGGGATCGTCGTTTCCTGGCCGATTCGTTTTAATATTTACAAAGTCGCCTATGATCGTGCTTAATCGCGAAACGTGTTATTATTCGCGATTATCGGGCCCGTTCTCTTGTTCGCGATTACGCGCGAAACGAGAACACGCGACGATTCTGAGAACGGCTCGCCCTTCGAATTCCACGGGTCCTTAGCTCATCTCGGTATCGATCATGCACACCGCGAGAGGAGCTCCAGCAGGTTTACCACCTTGGGAAGGTTATCTCCCTCGGAGTTAGTGTCTCGAGACCTGAAACTAATCTTTCGCGGTCTTTCGGTATTATCAAACACTAAATAGACTGTGAAACTCAATGCGGAGAGATCAATAGTTTTGAAATATTTTGAAATTAGACGCTTGAATTGAAATCTGATACTAAAATACTAAAATAGTGATAACAGTTTTAATCCTTTGCCTTCGACAAAGGCATTAAAGGTTTTCCGTATCATCTATCAGCAACGTTGGAACGTAACGTTGGAAATGATCGTTCGAATGGTATTTAACACGAAATTTTGTCGACTATATCTTTCTAATCGTCAACGTGCAGGGTTTACTAGAACAAGTACAACATAGAGTTAACGACACGTGGTTTCATTCTCTGGAAAAATAATATCCTCCATCATTTTTTAAACATTCGCGAGAAATCCAGTTTATGCGAATTGCCTTTAGAAATCTCTCCTTTCAGAAATTATTTTCCTCTTCTTACGTCGTTGTTAATTTTCATTCTGGAACACGTGTCTCACGACACCAAATGTATACTTCATATCAACAAACCTCATCAAAGAAAAAGAGCAAGTTCGAGCAAAGGATTGCGAAAAGGTGAAATTTCTGTATGGTAACAGAAGCGGACACGGCGAATGTAAAACGGTGGAAAACTGGTCGAGCGATTTTCCAGAGACGAGGTGTCAAACCACGCATGGATAGATCCTTGAGATTGTAGGAAACCCGTGAACACATATTTGGACGCTCGACTCCGGTTTCTCGTGCGGTGGTCGTGGGCACATGTAGACAGAAGAGGTGTGAAGTGAACTCGAGTACTTGACGATGAGCACAAGGCTTGTTTTTTCTTCTCTCTCTCCTTTTTTTTGTTTTCTTTCCCGTGGCGTTTCAAGGGAAAAAAGAAGTCGAGCTTCCGTGCAGAGGCGAGCTGGTGGTGCGCGTTCCTGTGATCCCGTTCCCGAAAGGAAGCGCGGACGACGTTTAGCAGCTAGTAAAATCAACAGCAAACTCAAAGAACCTTTTCAAACGGAACCGTTTCGCTGTTCGATTAGCGGTGCCGCACTAACGATCAACGCTTGAAAGCCACGCCGTGAGGAGAGAAACGTCGACGACGAAGCGCACACGACCGATATCTCTCCACTCGACCTCCGCTTCCCGATTTTGTTAATGTTTGTTAAGTAACGAGAAATAAGACTGCTGATCGACCGCCGATTATTTTTGTTCGTCCCTCCGCCAATACGAAACCGTCGCTTAATTATCGCTAGTATCTCGCGCTGGATGGTAAAACTGGACTTTATCGGTCGTTTCGATCGTTTAAGAACCGACAGAGAATCGGAGAAAGCGATACAACTGGAAAAAGTATCCTTGAAACGGTCGACGACTCTTACTTTTTCGAGCATCGTTTTTGCAAAATGTTGTTCGAATCTTTCTTACGGAAAATTGCGAATTAACGGCGCAATTGAAAATAAGTTGTCACGCGTATCAGGAAGAACGACGTAATTGCTGTCTGTTGAAGCTACGAAGATGGATGAATCGGACTTCCATCGGACATTCTCGACTCTGACAAAATCTCGTTTCCTGGATCGTGCCACTTTCGCCGTAGGCGCGCGCGAACTACGAAAAGAAAGCGTGGAAACTCACGGCCGGTGTAAAAGCGGCTCCGACCGGACGGTTATCGCCGATAAACCTGGCACGGCTGGCGTGGCGGAGAGATATTTAGCGGGTGACACCCACGCGTAGAGTCGCGCGCGAGAAGGAGCGCGCGGCGGGTCGCGGTGAAATTTTCAACTCGTACGCGAAACGGTATTTATACGCGTATAGGAAACTGTACGTCCTGCGATGTTAAATAAACGCATCCTCTGCACGCTCTCTCTCTCTCTCTTTTTCTCGCTCTCGCGTGCACCGCTCCGCTCCGTTCCCCTTTCCTCCCTCTATCTGGCGGCCGTCTCTCTAATTTGTCCGTTCAAACAAAAAGCAATTTGTTACCCAGCGGACTGACTCTCTCTTGGTCCGGCGGTGCACGTCCCGCGCGAGACGAGCACGCAGAAACAGAGAGAGGGATCCACCGCCGTCCGAGGAGCGAAGCAAGATGGGTTTGCGAGGAACGGAAAGAGAGGAACGCCATGGACACGCGTATAACGAAGAGAGAAACAGAGAGAAAGAGAGAGAGAGAGAGAGAGAGAGAGAGAGAGAGAGAGAGTGCAGGAGGTGCTGGCTGGATGGTCGGGTGGTGAAGGAGGCGGAGGAGGAGGTAGTGGCTGATTTAAACCTGTCTGGCGGCCCGCTGCGCGCTTAACAACTGAAAAACAAACATGGCGCCGAGAGAGCGCACCGGCCAGCGGGAGCCCACGTATGCCGCGCGCACCGAGACTATAAAGCGCTTCTGATACCCCCGGAACCCGCTGTTCTTCCACCATGGTACGTGTCCATGGTGTGTGTCCCCGCGGACACTGTATATATACGCGACGCGGCCACTTTTCCATCCGGAACGAGAAAGTGTCAGCTGCGTTCCGAATTTTTGTCGTCCGTTTTATCACCGAGTGAGACTTGCGCTCGTAGAGTCGCACGCTGGTAAAGGGAGGAAGAGAGAAAGAGAGAGAGAGAGAGAGAGAGTTCAACGTGTAAGACCGAGACGAGTCAGACCGTACTCGTGTAGAACGCTACTTTCGCAAAGGCGATCGATGATCTCGCGTAAAACCGTAGACCGTTCAGAATCTGGTAGAATCCTCTTACGGAGGTCCCACAACGACACGCACCGGCCAAACGAGATTGCCTCGCGTTAATAGCAAAACTTACCCCTGGGGTGTTAGCTTCCGCGCCGAACGGATACTTTGTCCACTCGAGCTTCTCCTCCTGTGTCGTGTCCAAGAGAACAACTGCAATCAAAGAGGAAGAACGTTGGTTAAAGAATCGAAGAATGCTACCCTCGTTCACTGGAAGGGACGAGTAAAAAAAACTTTCTTTAAAATGAAAAAAGAACAAAAAAAAAGAAAAAAAGATACGCATTGCGACGCGTCTGAGTAAACCCACTTTAGTTCCCACGTAATTCTCACGTTAAATGCGCGAACGAGTACAGAGAGTGACATCCTGATGCTTGGTCAAGGTAATTCCTTTGGTTCGGCGAAATATACTCGTCGGTGTATCGAAACGCGGGCGAGAGCTCTAGCGAAGATTTTACCGTGAAAAGTCAACGTTTCAAGGGGGAACGAGGGGAAACGACTCCCTCTCAAAATGGCGGATCCTCGAGACCGTGCTAAAACACCTTGCTTCTCGGCAGCTCTCGTTCCCGTCCTATACGAGAAGGGTGAGAAAGCCCCGGCCCGAAGGGAGAAGAGAGGATATCACGGCGAAAGAGAAAAAGGGGGAGGAGAGAGAGAGAGAGAGAGAGAGAGAGAGAGAGAAGAAGGGTGCCGTGTGGAGCGGTATCGTTGCACACGCAGAACAGCCAGCAGGTTGTGTTGCGTGTCCTGCGACACGTTTGTAGTGGTGGTCGTGTATCGACCGGCTCTCTCGGCTGCTGCTCGCTGCTACAACCACCACCCACCACCCTCTCGCGCCTTCCTCCTCCTCTCTCTCTCTCTCCCTCTTCGCTTTTCCTCTTTCACTCTGCGAGCTCCCCCCATTTCTCTCTCACTCTCTCTCTCTCCCTCCCTCCGTCTCCGTTCTCTGTGTCTTTCACCCCGTTTTCGAATCTCTCTCCATCTTTTTGTCTCACTTCCGTGCGCACTGGTTCCCTCTTCCTCCTAACAACCGCACTCGAGCCTTCCTCTCTATCGCTTTGCCTCCGTCCTTCTTCCACGGTGTTCACCATCGCCGCGACGCTATCGGTCCAACCCTCTTCGTTCCCTTCCCTTAGCGCTCGTTCATTCTCCCTCTCTTCTTTTTCTTCTCTTCCTCCTGCAACCTACCCTTTCTCTCTCTCTCTCTCTCTCTCGTTCTTTCTCTCGCGACTTCAATGCCTCTCTCCAGCTTTTCTACGCCGTCAGTCTTGCTCCGTTTCGCGCGACGCGCTCGTTCTCCCTCTCGCGTCTCAGCCGCGCCTCGTCCTCCTCTATCTTCCTGTTTTTCTCGATTACCGGCGTGCCCGGTGTCCTCGTCGCACGGTGTTCAGAGCAGCGCCACGCAGCAGCAGCCATCAGCCGCACCGCCCCCGACGCGCGAGAGCCGCGTCGTCGAATCCCACCCCCCCTCCAGACTCCGCCGTGGGTCCTTGAATTCCTAGACCAAAGTACCCGAGCCGACGCGGCGCGGGTGCAGCACGGTCCACCCCTTCGCCGCCGGATGGAATCTCAAAGGTGAAAACTGCGCGCTGTAAAATCCATCCGAGCCCTCGCACCCTCCGTCCTCCGCCCTCCGACCGTTGTCCCCCCGCCCCCGCCGTCGTCGACTCTTTGCCATCGACACTACCCCCCTATCTTTCTACTACCAGCAGCGGTTGCTGCTGCTGCTGCTGCTGCTGTTGCTGCTACTGCTGCTGCTGCTGCTACTGCTGCTGCTGCTACTGCTGGCTTCGACGAGCCACGCAGAATCCCAGGGGCTCTCACGCGTACCGCGATTATCCGACCTCATCGAGACACCGTCGAAACACCGGGGAGCCGGTGAAAATAATTGTCCCGCCGTCACCTACCTCCGCGGCAATTCCTTCCCTCCCTCCTCAATGCCTTCCACCCCTTCTCAGCCGCCAAATTTTCGTCGCAGCTTCGACGCTTCACTTTCGTCCCGTTTCAAAAGGGGATCTCGCGCCCCCTCTCTCGTGAATAGGCAGTGGAGATCGCAGTTTTAAACTGCGTGTTGAGAAATTAAGGATCACCGCGCGCTCACCTCTCGCGCAGCGGTGGAGACGTTCGTTAGTTAAAAGTGGAAAACTGCACGCGATGCGCAATTCGTAATAAGAGAAAATACGTCCGACAATATAAACGCTTGATGACAACTCTTTGCGACACGCTTGGTAAGGTACACGTAAAATAATTTCCACTTTCTACCAAGGTTCAGCCTTTTTAATTACACTCTGAAAAGTATGACCTGGCGTAAAAATCCGTGGTCCAGTTGTCGGGTCTGCTCGGGGAGCAGTTCTCTCCCATTCCATAGGGGTTTCAGGATTAATTCTCTTCGCTTAATCCTCGTACCTATCTAATCTATTACCGCCTACGCGTTAATGTTCTAAGCTTCCTCGATCTTCTCGTGTTTCGTCGGGCTGTGGCACGCGGGATCGAATGAACCACGGAATTCGTGCAGCGGGGGAGCTAGGTGTTTCGTAATGGACACACAGTTAGGTATCCATGGATTCTCGCGAGTAGACGCTCGAGTCGAAGCCACTCGAGTCGATCCTTCTCCTTCTCCTCCTCGCTCCATCTCCCTCTGTCTCTCTAAGTCGTCTCATTGTGTGTAATAGGCTTTGAAGCGCGCCCGGCCTAATTCGAGCACTCTCCAGAAGTACTTCAGATACATCCAAGAACGCGGCTACACCGAATTCGCAAAGTAAGGTCCAAGTTTCTCTCGCGTACCACCGATAAACTTGCCGGGTTGGTAAAGCTTCCGAGATTGACCCGCTGTTCCGTAGTGCCTCCAGGATTTACTCCGAGTTTCCTCCGTTTGGCGTCTCAAACATGGAAACGACGAGATTCTAAATATATATATATATATATGCGTGTGTGTGTATAGTCGCTAAATGTATATAGTGACACGTTGCTTTTTCCAAACGAGGATCTCAAATTATGGAGACATTGAAATGTCTAGTATAATCTTATTTCCTGCTGTCTCGAGAGCAATTGATTATCAAATTCTTCACATTTCCAACATTGAAACGCTGTACTGTCCAAACGAGCACTATAGGTATTGGATATTTCTAAAGTTTTGAAATAAAATTGTAATTTTGTTTCGCATTGGCGTTCTACCCTCAAATTTTTAAATGAGATCTCAAGTTTGCTTATAGTGCAGCTCTGTAATCGACGATTGCAAAGTGTTACTTGTTCGTTTTTAATAAAATACAGATCATCGAGATGAGAGAAGAGGAAGGTGCCGTGTCGGTGGCGAAGCAGTCACGGTAGTTTACGCGTGCGACACGTAAATTATGCCACCTGGTACGACACGTGTCACGTTACGCAAGTTGCTCGTATGGCCGGGCAACGTGGAGGAATTCTTCGAGTGCGACTGGCGGTGGCCGGACTTGCACGAAGAAACCGAGGTAGGTCGTGCACGCTACCACCACCGAGGGAAAGATACGTCTGGGAAGATCTCACTCGTCGCGTTGCTATCGCTAATGAAATCGAAAGTGATCGCTTCAACCTCGATGAACTCGAGCTCTCTGCAATTGCTTCGCGAATTTCTCCATACTATGTACTTTTGGATTTGCAATGATCGTAAATTTGACCGATATAGTCACGAAATATTTGATCGTTGAAAATGATCACGTCGAGTCTCAACAAAGTGTCAAAATGTTTCACCACAGTTCCTGCAAGTGTCGAAGTACTCCCGCGAGTCGTTGTATATATGCGATTCTATTCTCAAAATTTCATGTTAGTACGTTTAATATAGATGTTTAATTTAATTCTCTATGGATTCTTGAAGATAAACAATTCTTGGTCAATCAATAATTTCCGCAATCATTTTCTTCGCGAGAGTGGACGTGTTGTGTCAGGCGCGTGTAGATTCCAGGAGAACAAAAATTTCACGATTATTGATCAACGGATAATCTCTACGACCATTTTCTTGGCGAGTGACGTTAGGTTCGCGGGGATGGAGTTGCGCGTCGAGAGTTCATCGGTTAACACCAGCCCAACGAGCGAGGAGATTACAGGTCTCGAGACTCAACGCGAAGAGGACAAGTCGCAGGGTCAGCGTCGAATTACCACTCCCGAGGGTGTTTACGGAGAAGAGGAAACGAACTGGAATGGGTGGGCAAGGATCGTCGTGGAAACGGCGATGTATCCGTTGTCGTCGTCGTCGTCGTCGGACGGCTCCTTCTCTCCTCGCTTCGTGTTGCGCTTACCCTCGTTTCTTGCCTTCGATTCCCTTTCCACCCCGAACACGCACTCTCCCGAGTACGCCGCTTGACGCACACGCGCGCACGCGTATGTGTGAGTAACCGGTGTACAACGGCGCGGTCCCGTGAGACGTACCGAATTTAAATTTCAAATTTGGAGCGTGTCGCTGGGTGTGACGGTATGCATAGCGTTGCCTGCCGGCCCTAACTCACTCCACAGCGATCGCGCGTCTTTCTTCTCTTCGTCTCTCTCTTCCTTTCTCTACCATATATCCGTCCATCTCCAGCGTTCTCCCCATTTATCCGTCTATCTATCTTCCTTCCTGCTTTCTATCCTTCTCCCTTTCTCTGGTCTATCGAAAGAAGGAACGAGCGAGCCTCGATTTTTCATATTATTCAAATCAGAGATCGCAGAGTCGGGCATCGATGTGCGACAGAGGGGGAGGAAAAAATTGAAGAGCCTCGGATGGCTCGCTTTTCCCTCGTTCCAAGTGGGAAAGTCACGGAGCGATGTTTCAGGATCTTCGGCCTGAGGGTCTGAGGGAGGGGGGCTGTGGTCGATTTCGTAGATAAGGAGCCGATGCAAATGGCCACGGGATCCCAATGCGTAGGAAGATCGACGATTCAATTCAACGTGGGAAGATCGGTCCATATTGGTTCGCGGTTGATTCCAAAGATAGCGACTCGACGAAAATTACCATGAAATCCGACCGCGAAAGAGGATTGGCCGACATTCGCACGAGATACATTCGGGTCAAAGCGATAATGTTCACGATATAAAAAAACTGCACGACTTGTACGATTGACCCCAGTACGATTCGTCTGACTGAAGGGCCCAGAAGTAACTGTTTCGACTAAGAAATGAAGACGACTTTTTTGCCATGAAATTTTATCGATGCGCAAACATTTGAATCGATACGAAACAAACTACAGGCGCGATCGCTCAGTACCAGACAACGCCACTCCTTAGCGTTGCATCTGAAGAGGCCCGATTTTCTGGGTTATCCCCCCTAAAATCACTTTCAGTAATAATATAAAAACGTCGAGATTTCTTCGGAGAGGTGTTTTCATCCTCAGGGTCATTTTCCAGGAAAAAAGAAAGAAATTGCTCTTTAAATCTTTGGTCATTCCCTATTATCCCACGTATTTTACAAGTTCACACAACTTCGTCGTGTAAAGATCGTCGTCGACCCCCGTGAGATTCTCGGCGTGAAGTTATCGCGAAAGAAAGAAGGAAGAAAAAAAAGAGAAGAACAATCTGAATTTCCAATTGCTGTTACGCGCAAGAAAAGACTGCTTTCACCTTCCGAGGTACGTGGACGCAATCTCGTCTCGATTCCCGTCGAAGCACAATGCGTTCCTCTAATCGAAGACGATCGCTCACGCGCACGCAACCGCGTCGTCGTTCCACGCGGGGTGAAAGAAATGAAAATGCCCGGTTCGACGATAAATCAATAGCCGGGGTCGACGAAGGAGATGGATGAGTGACGTAACGAGCCTGTTCTTGCCATATGCTTGCGAGAGGTCGGCTCTTCTCGGCTCCGCGTATACAACCGGGCCGAGAGGGTACGATTGAATCGCGCGGGGGGAACCTGTTGCCCGATCGGCCAAGAGACGAGCGGCTACTCCAAGGCGATTAAGATTACGATTTCGCCTCCTGCGCGCACGCACACCTGCGCGCCTCCGACCACCTCTTTTCCCAGAGGGAGACGACTCCGAGAGATCAGCCGGACTCGATCTTTCACGATATATATATATATATATATACATATATATAAGATGGTCACGAGTCTTCTCTGTCCTCTAGCGCGCTGGCCAGTTTACTGGAGCGAACACACCGGATGTGTGAGATTTTCAACTACTGTATAATAGTTGAAACTGTCTCGAAGAAGCAAAATTGCAGGGAATACGCTCACGAGGAATGAGTTGCTGACTTTGACTTTTCCGAACGAATTACGAGCAGTAAGTGCTCTCTCTCTCTCTCTCGAAGGATCGGATGTTCCTTCTGTCTGTCAAGAGTCGGCGACAGTTGGCGATCGAATCGAATCGAGCAACAATCGTTTGGCGAGTAGACACACGCGGTCGGAGAGAGGGAATATCCGCGCTCACGAGAGGGAGAGTTCGCTCGGCCTGCTCTCGCCGGAAATAGGTTATGGCCGATGTTATCGCGCCGGTGAAATTTACGTTTCGCGTACAAGTCGAGCACAGGCCCGTCCCCGTTTTCGGATCTTATCTCGCCGCCCGTAAACGACGAACCCGTCCTCGAAATACCCGGCGCTCGCGTTGCGTGTTTCCCCGCCGTTCGAACTATCGGGGCTCGCGCTGGCTCTCCGCGATCGCCGCCGCGGCAGTCCGCGTAAATCTCTGACGATTCAATCTCTCAAATTTCCCGGCAGCGATCGTTACGTGCGAGAGGCACGAGATATTAGACGGTTCCAGCGACTAGATCGATCATGCCAGAGACGTGAGTGGAGTTTCGCGTTCGAAAGGTCAAAGGGAATCGCGATAGAGAGAAGGAGAAGGAGGGGGTGGAGGAGCGTGTATTCACATTGTAGCCTGGCGGAGGGAGAAACGCGTGTGCGTTCGATTATCGGTGTTTGTACAAGTCCGCCAGAGGCGGAACGTCGTTCGGTTCAAGATGCACGAGTTTCGGTGGATCTCGGCAAAGGGAAAGAAGACTACAGAGAGAGAGAGAGAGAGAGAGAGAGAGAGAGAAAGGGAGATGCAAGACCACAAGACTGGTGAGAGGAGACCACCTACGATCGTGCGCGGAGTACGCGCGCGCGGCCAACGAATATACAACGATATACGTTCCCCGACTTTATTTCGGCTCTAAAAATGCTCGGGACCCCGAGGATCCCCCCGTCCTCTGACAACCAATGTCGCGCGCGACTCGTCTTTTTCCCGGCTCACCGAGGCGCTCTCCTCGCCAAACATCGAAGCTCTTTTCTCTTTGCAACGAACGACACCTCTGCTGCCTTTGGCTTAACGGCCTTCCAATTTGTCAGGATCTCTCTTCCTCCTGCCTCGTCGTCCGCCCGCCCCCCTCGCCCTCGCCCTCGCCTTCCCGCCGCCGTTTCGCCATTCTTTCTCTCTCCGTCTTTTCCCTCCTCTCTCGTTTGCTTTCTTCTCCTCTCGTGCCACCCTCTTGTCCCTTACTTCTCATTTCTTTCTCTCGCGTGCTTTTTCTCCCCCCGTCCCACCGGCTCCTCGTCTCTTTCCTCTCGCTCGCTCCTCTCTACCCCGACATATCCTATCGCGCCTCGAACCGTTCACCAAGGATGTCGTTGACCCATCGAACACGGGCGTGCTCGGGGAGAGCGCGCGCGGCCGATCGGTTGCGGCTCGGTGCCGCTGCCAAATTCGTGCATCGACGTGGCAGCGCGGTGAAGAGCGCGCAGGATGATAGAGAATTCGATCTT
>KQ435714.1:535673-558595 GCA_001276565.1 Melipona quadrifasciata | reverse complement strand
TGCGCGACGGATGCTGAACGAACGGGAGGACGAGTAACAGACGCACAGGAGGAGGCCGTCGCGCGGAGGAAAGCAACAGCTGATACACACGCACACGCACACATACACACAGACACCTCGTTCTTTTTGGCGTCCGTCGCACACGACTGATGACGATGGCGATTACCGGCTCGTCAAGGGAGGAAAGGCTACGGTTCCAGCGTTTCACGCTCGATTTCGAACGGCCGGGGACGAAAGAACACGGTTCTCTCCGGTTCTTTCTCAACTCGCTCTCGACTCCCGTGAAAGTCAAGTTTTCTCGCTTAATCCCCAGCGAACGCGCGTTTTCGCGCGAGAAATAAAAAGAGCTCTCCACCTTTGGAGAAAAAGGAACGATCGACGAGGTGCCCGAGTCTTTTCCACCGGGTCTTGGGACCCGGTAACCCGAAGCCAGAAAAACTCCGTATTAATTCTAATGGGCCGATATTTTATCGGGATAAAGCTGTCATTCGAGCGGGAGGACATTCGTTATAATCTCAAGACCGGAAGAGAGATTACCGTCTACTTTGTGCGCGCGTCCCCTCCCTGCCCAAGTGCTCAACCCTTCAACCACCACATCCCGGAGAGTTCTCCTTCGGTTCTCGAACGATCCCACTTAAGACGATAATGAAGACCGACGGAATTCCCGTGTAATCCTTTCTCTCGGTCGCGTCGATGAAAAATGTCCTCCGCTGCTCTCGAACCAGATCTTTTCTACTCTCTATATCGCCCCGAGAAAGAGAGAGAGATAGAGAGAGAGAGACGTATCGCGATAAATTTTTCACGACGAATTTCAAACTCAACGATCGAGTCGCACTCTGATCGTTCGCTGTTCGTCGGCCCCGGAAAGCATTTTTCCAGTAAAACGGACTCTGAGCGCGACCGGGAGGGATGCTGGAACGACGAGAGAGTAAGAAGCGCGCGCACACGCGTGAGAGAGATAGAGAGAGAGAGAAAAGGAGGGAGAAAGAAGGACAGGCGAGCATCTCGCCTGCAAAAGGGGTGGTTTCCCCGAGTTTATCGAGGCGTCTGATTCCTTCCTTTTTTCTCTCGATTGGCATCGATTTGCGTCCAATCGTATATACGCGACCGTCGGGGGTCCTACCGACGCGGTGTCGGTGAGCGATAAAATGAGTGAAGAGGAAGGGAAAAAAAAAAGATTGGAGGCACAAGTGGAAGTAGATATAGACCGAGAGGGAAACGACGACCGAGAGAGAGAGAGAGAGAGAGAGAGAGAGAGAAGAGAGGGAAGGAAAAAGGGTGTGCGGTTATAACCGCGCAACTCAGCCGCTTAAATAATGTCGAGCGACCAACCAGGCGTAATTCACGTCGGATGAGCTATCGGTTCCGATATTTCCTCGTCGAGCAGCCGAAAAAAGGACGAGCAGGAATCCGAAACCGAAAGAGCGCAAGAAGGGGGGGGGGGGGGGGGGGGGGGGGGGGGGGGGGGGAGAGAATCCGAGGAGGATCGACCACGCAATTATTGGAAATGCAACGATCACTAGTGCCGCACCAATCAACCAGCGATGCATCAGCGAGTATTACCGAGTTTCGTCGCGTCTGCGAATAACTTGCGAATAATCAGGACGAATTTACGCTTTCCGTAGGTGGGTACGTGCTTTTTTCAAGTCGCGATCTGTCGAGACAAGACGTTTCTCCTGTATCGACGATATTAGTGTAATTTCAAAGCCACATGCGCGCTGCCGTTTTCATTGGACACGTAGTGGTATTCTTCGGAGAATTAACCTTTTACCTTCCGGAAACTTTTATCATCTACCAGCAATTTATTTGCGAAATAGTGATTTAGTGTCAAATGAAATGATGCAGTATTAATAATCATTCTGTTTAAATAGTTGATCGTGCATTGCGGATTTTCTAGAACAACTATAGCATATAAGAGTTAATGACACATAGAGTACTTTCAGTCTCTGAGAGAAAAAAAAAGTAAATAATCTTCTCTGTCATTTCGTAAACTACCATAAAAAGCAATGGGAAGTCTAGTTTATGTGAATTATTCCGAATGAGTGTCAATTGACTCGCCACTGGCCCTGCCTTCGGAAATTTTTTCTTTTGAAATTCTTTCATCCTTCCTACGTCGTTATTACGACTTTCACCCCAGGCGTCTGTTCAAGTATTATGACATCTCGTACAATGCCAAACGTTATTCTCTATATTCGTTATAATTATATTTATATTATAAAAAAAAAAGAAAGTCTTAGTGTACGAGTGCAAAGGGTTGATAAAGTCTCGTGGGATCTTTCGACCCGTTAAAGTCAAATCTTTCGCAAAACTCGGAAATTGAATATTAGAGATTACGAATGCAGTGAACGCGACGTGCGAAGAAAATATCAAACGGCTGAAACTACGAACAATGGCTAAAAAACTCCACGGAGGAAGAGATGCAAATGTGAACGATAATGCGCGAAAGGAATTTTCTGCATTCGCGGAAACACTTCGCGAAGTGAATGCTCAGATGTTGATCCATCCTTTGAAGGATAATGACGATCTCGATACCGATGAAAATTAAAACGAACAATTTTTGCGACCGCTATCTTCTGTTCGCACCTCGTACTTACACGTACCAACTGTCTAACGTGGAAAAAACCTGGAAATGGCGCGAACGCGTAAGTTATAATTTACAGAGGGAAACGAGGCCAAGATAGTCAGAGTCCGGCTTGGAACTCGCGTTCGTGCGGCAAACACACGTACATGCGCGTGTGAGATAATCGATGGTTTCCTTCGAAATCCTTTCTAAATGTCTCATTAATGGTAACGGCGATTCGTTGAGAATTCGAACCCGAAGCGGTGTCTATCGCCACGCGAGTCCGTGTATTTTTGCATCGAGCGTGATTCTTTATGCGAGCTCCGCGGGTCTCTGTTGCGATCGTTAAGACGCGGCGAAGTCGCTGGGGGTATTTAAATAATTGCGTCGAGGAAGCGATTAAGGAAACGATTTCCCCCTCCGCGGACGGGGGTCTGGGCGAGAAAATTGAAAGATCCTTGGCATATAAAACGATAAGAGAGAACCGGCGATCTTTAAGTAAATTGCAGTTGCCGTAGCCTTCTCGTTCTCGTTGCACCTAGGAGCACAACTGCAGTTTTTTAAGACCCGATGAATACGGCCTTCCAGGGATGAAAATAACGAGCGCGCGAAAAGCAAACGATGGAAACTCGAGACAATCGGCAATAAGGCGTTTCCATGCAAAGTGAATGGGTCTTCCAGGGAGTAACCGCTGCTTTCTTAACGAAGCTACAAGTTTAAAAAACCGGGGCTGACACCAGAGGCGAAAAAAAGGAGACGAAAAAAAGTTGCTCTTGGGGTTTCGCTTAACTGGGAAATCATCATAAAAATACAGCCGCCAAAACCGGGGAGTAGGAGAGGCGGGAGGAGGGAAGGGACGAAACGCGAGTAAAGCAGTTAGCCGTCTCTGGTTCTCGCTCGCCGTCAGTTCATCGGATTGAAACTTTGAAACGCAAAGACGAAGAATTCATTTGCCAAGTTTTTCCATCTACTTGGCTCGGCCGAGCGATTCCCTCTCTCCTTTTACGTGTTCCGTGAGAAAATCGCCGGATAAAAGAGAGAGAGAGAGAGAGAGATGCTTGGAAATCCATAATTCGAGATGGACGGAACCAGCGGCAACCTTGCGACGCGGGAACATCGCGGAGGCCTCGAGGACGAAGGACGTAACGCGCAGAGAGAGAGAGAGAGATAGATAGAAAAAGAGAGAGTCCATCGTCTGCACGCTCCGTTTCTCCTGCGGAGACCGACCGTACAACGAATGACCGAGAGAGCATGTCACGCCAATTACGAGAGACGCTGATGGAGAAAGAAGGAGAGAGAGAGGCCGAGGGAAGAGGAGATCCGCCGCGCGCGACAGAAGAAAGAGTTTCGAGGGGAAGAGAGACAGAAGGATGGGAATGAAAGGAGACCTCGAGAATTCAGGTACACCTAAGTCGGGGCTCCGGGCAGAAGGAAAAGGAACGGAGGAAAGACGAGAGAGGAGGAAAGACGAGAGAGAAGCAACTCCGTGGAAGAGACGGAGATGCCAGGCGTTGTTCCGAGAGATGCTGGAACGCCAGATCAGAAAGGAGAAAGAGCGAAAGAGCGAAAGAGCGAAAGAGCGAGAGAGCGAGAGAGAGAGAGAGAGAGTGAGAATACGCGGAACGAGAGCAAGAAAGAGATAAGGTCGAAGGAAGGTGGATAAAGAAGAAAGGTGGACTGGGCGAGGAGGGTCGGAGGACGTGGAAACGAAAAAAGAAACGATCGAGCTGCTCCCGACTCAGCGGCTCTCATATTTAATGATATACTCCAGCGTGCCGGAGTCCCGCTAATGCACGGACACTACACAATACGCCAGGCCTCTTTTCTTTCCTTCTACTCGCCGCTTCTCGTTTCGTGCCGCGCACGGGCCGATAATGCGCCGCTGAAAGTCTCCGCTATTCGCGCGCTGCAATTTTTCTTTTCTTTCTTTTTTTCTTTTTTTTTTCGTACTACGTACTACTTGCTTGGCTTTCGCGCAAAAAAGAAAAGAACCGAAATCGAGCGCTTCGCTATCTCACCGAAGGATACGCGACGACGCGGCACGCCAAACACCGGAGACTTCGATGCGCGGGTAGGAAGGATCGCCGTCGAGCGAGAAAAATCGATGCCGATGTAAAGAAGGTGTAGACGGATGGCATTTCCTTCGCTCTCAAGTACATATACACGGATATACGTGTATATGTGTGTAATTAATTCATTCGTATGATGTACACTCGGTGATCGATGAAAATCTAAATAGAAGAGAGTAAAAGACGCGAACGTAACGCTTGGAAAAAGGAAAGGCGTTTCGTTGCCAGTCTCCAAAATCTCCGACGCTCGCAGAAAGTTGCAGGCTCAAGAGGAGGCGTGGTCGATTAAAACTGTTGATCGGCGTTTCTTGTCGAGATTTCTCAACGTTCCCGTTAATCGAACAACGTTTCGTTTACAAAGGAAGCTCGAAAATAAACAAAGTACTTACGCGTACCTCCGATTCGGATAATTATTAATTATTAACCACTCGGATGGACGATCGGCGAGCGAGGAAAAAACCGACGGAATTAACGGTACAGCCTGGATAAGGTGGCGTGTACCTCTTCTCAGGGAGAGAATCGAACACAGCCTTCGGGAGGAAATTAAATGCAAGCCAGCAGCAGCAGCAGCCGGTAGCCTTTTTTGCGGAATTTTTCGCGTCTCTACGGTCACGTTCGAGCGAACGAACGAACGAACGAACGAACGAACGAACGAACGAACGGTCGACCGGTGCCTTACGACAAGCCCGAAGGTGCGAGAGAAGACCTTTCGAGCCGGCCTTTTTGCACACCGGGGTCCTTCTTTCTCTCCTCTTCCTTCCCTTTTTCGGTCCTACCGCGTAATGGGGGCTCCGCGAATGAATGATCCTGACAATGAAAGCCACTCGGGGCGATAATTAATCGAGCTGTGGGAATAGCGGCCGAACCTTCGTCGAGATGTTCGAATTTTTTAATTACTGGAAAAATAAACTATCCTTCTCCTCCTCCCTCCACCGTGCGCTCGTTGTTGGCTCGTTGTTCGCTCGTCGTCCACCTAGTCGTCTCCCAATTAAGGACCGGCGCGCGACGATGTAGCCGCGCGGGCACACAGGATGCCGGAAACTATGACAAATCGGCCCTTTTAAAATTCCTGCGAGACGCCCGAAGAAACAGCGGAGGACTCGTATAAAGCACCGAAACTCGTTTTCATTTCGTCCGGGACCGCGCCGGGCTACTCGCCGCGACAACGTTCCGCCGAAATAAGGACGAGCATATAAATCGGAGGCCGCTCCTCCTCTTCCTTTTCCACGCACGGGGGAGGAGAGTTGGCCCCGTGCTCGCAGAGCGCGCGGGGCGCATTATAAGCGGCAGATGTTTGCAGATAAATTAAAAATGTACAGCGCGCGCGTTCGCCGTCCGCGAACCGGAGAATGGCCGCGCGGTGCGCGTTGTAAAGGCTCGCGCGATATTTACGGGCCTGCTAAAATATTTAGATACGCGAACGTGAGAACAAAAAGAAAAAAAGAAGGAAAAAGAAAAAAGCGCGTGGCCAAATTGCAAATATTTGAAACGAACGAGGGATCTCCAACGGCGCGCAATGGCCCGCGGCTACCAACGACCGGAGGATGAACACCAAGAGGGAGGGAGAGAGAGAGAGAAAGAGAGAGCCTCCGCGTGTAAGTAGGCGATTCTCGTTGGCCGATTATTTGGACGGGGTCCCCTTTCCTTAAGGAAGGAGAGGACACGGCGAAAAAGGAAAGTAATTGTAACGCGTCGCCGCTACACGAGAGTGCACTTTAGGGTTGGCCGAGGGGGATGGAATTTCGAAAATAGACCGAGTCATCCGGGAGTGATCGCGCATACGTGGTCTGAATTGCCTCTGGTCACAGACACAGGGAACCGGGGCCGCCTGTTCGCGCGTGATGGTCTCACGGGTGCTGTAAAAGTTACTTTTAACGCGTATCTGGAAACAGGCGATACGCGCGCAACCCGCAATATCATCGCGTCACGAAAGTAAAAACGATACGTTGGAAAGCAGAAAAACTGCACGACTTGTACCTCAGTACGATTCGTCTCACTGAAAGGCCCAGAAGCAACTTCTCCTTCTTACTAGGAAATGAAGACGACTTTTTTGCCATAAAATTTTATCGATATGCAAACATTTGAATCGATACAAAAATTACAGGTACCAGACAACGCCACTCCTACTCGAGGTCTGCCCCACGCCCCCTCGCGAATCACGTGACCCAAATCAACCAATCGCTAATTTTCGTTGCATTAGCGTTGGACCCTATTTTCTGGGTTAAATCACTTTCAGTGATAAAAAACAGGGAAAATTCGGGACGATCTGCAGAGGGCACGGAGGAGAAGTTCGTCTGAGTCCTGCTTTCGCGTGACTCGACACGACTTTGCCTTACAAAATTTGCGGTATTGAAGTACGACGAAATATATACAGTGAAGGGGTACAACGAAAGCACGCGTCGTTTGATTGTCTGTACCTCGTGTCACTCGAAATTCGAATATATTTATAAAAGTGAAAAGACCTCAGATCTCGAGGAGCCCTTCCCTTAGGATCTCTAGAATTGATGCGCGGCATCTTCGGGTTTCTCGCTGATCAACGATAGGCGTTCGCGCGACAGCGGAGAAATTCCGTGGCCGAGTAAACGAGGAAAGGTTAAAGTTGTCGATGGAAGGAAGAACGGAGGAGGAGAGGTAAGAGCACCGGGGCTGCGAGCTGGTTTCGCCGTGTCGTTTCGCTTTTGCGAAGTCTCCTCTTTCTTTCATTAGACTAAGAGTGAAAGTGAAGACGAGACTGGTCGGAAAGGCCGCGGATATCGTCGAAGTCGTAACTCGTAGCATCTCGCGTCGTTGCATCGCGTTACCGGGACCTCGCAAGCGCCTTGGTCGGCTGCAGTTTTTTACGACTTCACCGAGACTTTTACGAGTCGTGCCCTTCCTCTG
The DNA here is from genome assembly GCA_001276565.1 of Melipona quadrifasciata. Classification (NCBI taxonomy): domain Eukaryota; kingdom Metazoa; phylum Arthropoda; class Insecta; order Hymenoptera; family Apidae; genus Melipona; species Melipona quadrifasciata. The sequence goes on along the minus strand of KQ435714.1, from coordinate 551,086 downwards.
ATTTTTCTCCAACGCGCCGCCACCACCGGCCGTTTATTTTCATTGTGAACATTCCGCGAGCTTTTGCCGTCGACGCGGCCGCGCTATCCGAAATCTCGACCCGTTGGACGAAACGCTCGGTGGGCGTTTTATTTATTTATTCGGCCCTTTACCGCCGCGTTTATTTCGATTCGGAAAGGGAGAAAAAGCCCGGGCCAAGCCGGCCCGGCGACGCGCACCTCTTTACGACACGATCTAATAATAGATGCCAGAATTATTGCGGCGGAGGTGACATAAAACGGACCTGTGCGTGAGACTTCAGCCGTCACCTCGTAATTGGTACCATAAATTCATTATGAACAGTTACAGATTATTCCCAACCAACTGGCATCTTATTTTAAGCGGATTAACCGTGGAAAAGAACGCTCGCCGAATGTCGAACGTCGTCCCTCTCTTCGTTCTCGTACAAAGAATGCCACGTAGTAATTTCTGAATGGAATTCTTTCTTGCGTTCGAAGACGAAATTTTCAAATGCAAACTTGTGCTCGAAGCAGCGCACAAAGAAAGTGCAATCTCTCATAATCCTACTTTTTAAAGAAATACATTCTAAGAAGTACGAATTTGCACAAAAGTCTTTGTTCAGATATTATTATGGATATGAAGTTTGTTCTAACGTGTTTTGTTGCAACGTTAATAAAATACATAATATATTATTGTTCCAGCACGAACTTATATATCACAAGTGAAAATGGCCACAACGGAAAAAAGAACGAATAAAAATAAATTCGTTTGGCAAAGCTTTTCTCGGGGAACCGCAGGATTTTTTTGCGGAACGATACGAGGCAAGCGAGCAACCGCTTACACAATCCTCGGCTTGCGTGGAATTTTACGCGCGTGTACGAAGAGAAAAGCAAAGAGGAAAAGAGAGAGAGAGAGAGAGAGAGAGAGAGAGAGAGAGAGAGAGAGAGAGACATGCTCGTTAATGTGAATGTCGTTTGCATTGGAAACTTGCTTTTAGGTTTATTTATTTAAACGACAACCCCTGCCTGGTATCCCAATTTTCCCGCGACAATGGGAGAGCCGAAGCGAAATGTTTGGAGAATTTCCGGGGCAATCCACTACATATGCGCGCGTGGACACGCGTAAAATAATATTTGCATGTTTGTTGGTTTATCTGACAACATTAGGGCAATGGGGTGTCTCGGCAGGCGCCGGTTACATAAATATTCGCGAATAACCCATGGACCAGTTTCAGAAGCAGAAAAATATCACCCCGGTGGGGAACCGGTTTCGTTATTTATTCAACCGAGGGTATGTATCTCGACATTTACGTATAATTCAATAATTTTTCAACAAACAACTTCTCACGAACACGCGTCTGGTACACTGTTTCCTATTCGATCATTCTCCTCTTTCACCTATAGACTCGGCGCGTTATCGCCGGTCAAACGAATAGCTTAGCTGGCTCCGCTGTGCACAGTGTACAGGGTGCGGCGGAAATAGCAGCGCAATTGGAATGCGGGTGATTCTATCTGGAAGAACAAAGGAAGAATTTTGTGACCCCTATACGTTCGAGGATAATATATCGAAACGGGAAATTTCGGCCTCGGTTTTTAAACTTTGTTATTAACGAAACCAAAATAAAGATAAGATTGAAAAGCAGAAGAGAAGAAAAATAAAAACTGAGAATCGTGGCAGAGATAAGAGAGAGGCGTGTTTCAAATGGTAAGCGGATCTACGATAAAACATTTAAGCGGAAAGATATTCGCGGATCGATTATCCCTCTCGCCAAGGTACTAATTATCCTCTCCGGATGGAACATATGGCGCCGCCACAGTAAGATGCGTATCCCGAATAGACGCGATTTTTTCCGATTTCCAATTAGACACGCGACTCATTAAATGTCAGCCGACCGATAAAACGCAATAAAACCGATCGGAGGGTTAATGGCTATCGCGAAGCTGGCAAGGAGATCTTTAGTCAGCGTCCACCTTCTTGCGCAGCGTCTGCGAGGATGTCGGGAACACGACCGGCACTGTCGGGACGTGCGAAGTAATAATCTGTACGCGTATCGTGGCTGGTAAAACGAGTAGAACCTAATAAACGTAATGACAATGTCGTGCATAGAGAAATATACGTGTCACGGGTTCCACTGTAATTTCGTATGTAAAGCAGCACCATTGTAACCGGTGTCCCCGTAGTTACCGTGGTCTACGAGCCCTCTTCCTGCCCCGAGGCGACCGCGATTCTACGACTCCCTTGGACGCGATAATGTGCAGCGTCGCCGCGGCCGACTGGTCCCTCTCTCTTTTTACTCTGTGCCAGGCCTCTCGCGCCCCGTGGCTCTTCGCCGCGCCATGTGAAACTTCCTACAACCGTCAGTGACACACGCGCCGCAGACTTTTCAACTGGACGTGACATTCCGTTGGAAACACATCCTCCCGAAATCTCTGTTGACGGTCTCGAAAATCTCACGTATCTTTCCGAGATAAGTCTCGAGTTGAAGAGATTGAACCCTTTCGACAAAGCATTTACGTGAAATCGATTGCGAAATGTTCCCGTATCTCTATAATATTTAGCATCGTGAGATTATGGACATAAATGATCATAGATTGCGAAAATTTTGCACACGCGTATTTCTGTCTTGCATTTACGCTCCAAGCAATTCCAAAATTATAGTTACGTTAAAGCCTGAACTGTCGCGGCTTCCAGTGCCCAGTAATGCACGTACTAAAAGTTAAAGAGCGATCCAATTATTTCTACTATTCGACGGATCGATTAGGAGGCGATGAAATAATGCGCGGGGACGGGCGATTTTAAACGGAATTTCTCGAGTCTTCTCGTGACACGATTCGTGTCCGAGTCGACGCGAGAGCTTTCTAAAAAGAAGTTGTTCCAGGCGCAGCGGTTATTACCGGTCAGCTCGTGACGAGGAACCGCTTGCACGTACCACTCCGGTGATATCCGGTTGATCCGCTGGCATTGGCAGGCCTGGAAATATCCAGGGGCACTTAGCGCTATCTACAAAGGCTAATGTAGCCGCCTGATAGGAAGGTAGACGTGCCCTCTGTATATATCCTGCCAGTGAACGAGAAGAAGGAGAAGAAGAAGCAGAAGCAGAAGCAGAAGCAGAAGCAGAAGAAGAAGAAGAAGAAGAAACTGAAGAGGCAGGGGGGAGAAGAGAAATACGTACACGTACGCAGCACACATTCTCGTATGCACGATCCTGATTTCTCAATCTTCCCGGAGAGACCCGCCGCCGCTGCTCCCGGGCAGCTCGAGCTCCCGTTCCGAGCTCTCACTCCGTACTTTTATTTCGTCCGTAGTCCGGTCCCGAAAAAGAAATTTTTATCCCCTCGATAGGACGCGTCTCGATAAACTCAACGACACGTTGTCATACGTTTAAACACACGGGGCGCGCTATCCGCGTTTTTCTCACACTGTTGGATCGAACCGAGAACCGGGACGGAAATACACGTTGCCGGATAATAAATATTGGGACATCTACTTGGCACACGCTCGTTGAACAAGCTTCGCCCCGTTTGGTACTTTGCGCGATAAGTAGACGATTTTCGCGCAAGTTTATCTCTTTCATGAGCGCAATTTACGAGGTTCGTTTATAACTATGGGGATTCGTTTCAGTTGTTAAAAACTACCACTGCCTACTTTCGACATTTGTTTTTCATCTACAACAAATTATAAACATCTTGACATTTTATTTTTCCCTGAATATTCCATGTACTTTCGTACCTCTAAATTGATCGTAAATGCGTAAAAATCGTTTCATCGATTTTTATATCGTTTCGCGTAGCTTTAAATTTGTCATAAACGTGTAAAAATCGGCTTGTATTACATAAAACTCTCGTTTCGTCATAACGCCAGCAACGTCAAGCTGCAAATCAAATTTTGATCGAATTAAAAGCCTGTTTTATGGAGTAACGTGCGTTGTCGTTAAACAGCGAGGAACAAGGGGAATGTACATTTATACAAAAATGTCCACGCTTTAACGATCGAATCGCACAATAACGTACGCTGCGAACGAAAAATAACAGATTCACAGATGGACAGGTGTCCTAACACCCGTGACCGGTAGGGTACATTCAACGACGTATGCTCCGATCATTTAGCTGTCACGTCTGATCGAATAATTTACAAGATGTAAATTACAGACAGATATATCTATTTTTATTGCTGATGTCACGAATTCCAGCGTCGATTACACCGGTTGACATTTACGTTTAACCACCAACTTTTCAACGGACGAGCGACATCGTAAAAAGGAGGAATGTAGAAATCAGGTTCCTAACGAAGACCTTGCTCGCTGTCGGTTTCGTCGCGATACCCTTGCTACCGACAATTACGAACAAATACGTTAATCACAGCGTTCCGTTAGATCTCGAGTTTGACGTATATATAAATAATAGAAAGCCGTACACGACAGAGCGTTCCCTTTCATCTTCCTCGACTAGACACACGTTCGAAATCATTAATCTCTGGGGCTCGCGAGCAAGAGGATGATATCACAATCATCGGAGGCACATTCAACTTTATCAGTCAACCTCTCGAGCTTCGCTCGTGGTAAGAGTGAAGGAGGATTGAAAAAAAAAAAGAAAGAGAAAATGAAAAGTTTGAACAACCGAAGAACCATGCCGTAATAGACTTTTTTAAATCGTCTTCTGCTCGGCATTGACTTAACCCACTTCTATGCAGCGCGCTTCGAGATCGAGAGGAGAGGAAAAAATGGAGACAAAGAACCGGAACGGAATATGGGATTGATCCTGGTGAATCCAATTGTGCCCTCCGCGAGATTCCATCGTCCCCTTATCTCTCGTCGCGTTGATAATGAATATAGATAAAAAGCTGGCTGTCCTGTAATAACGTTTCTCGGTATTAACGCGGCTATCTCAGCCGTGCGTAATACAAAATTGAATCACCGCCGCTTCTAAGAACAGCGAAATGAGCAAACGCCGATAACGATCGTTGAAACGATGCGTAGAGTTAGTTGCGCGCGCTGTGGTACTCTTTTGTGTCCCTTGGTGTCGGAGTTAATCGAACGGAAGGGAAAGAAACGCAAGTGTACGGATAGTTAGAGACAGAGCGAGCGAGAGAGAGAGAGAGAGAGAAAGAAAAAAGAAAATGGAATCGATTCGAATTTTCACGCGCGTAAAACTCGCCGACAATAGGATCGGCCCCGTCGGTATTTCGAAATCGTCCGTACAAATTGACCTGCGGAGGCAGCGCACGCGGACGCTTCGCCTCCTCTCCCTTTATTTTCGGCTGGCTTTGAATCCATTGAGGTTCGTCAGGGGTGTGAATTGGAGAAAATCGTTTCGGCGAGCCCAGGTGTCCCGCGGCTACGTTTACCAGCACAAACGTTCGGAAGAAAGCTACTTGGAAAACGTCTAAGCACACACACACACACACACACGCGCGCGTGTATATATGTAGTTTACAGAATCATTGTGGAAGGGATCAGACCGCGATTTGGGGTATTTACGCAGGATACGAAACGCCACGATTCACAAAAGAAGGAAAAATTTGTCGAGACTGTTTGCGGACGATGGATATCGTTGGTTTCTCACACAGGTCGGACGAAATGGCCATGGTGATTCGTTAAATACCGTGAAATTTCGGTGAAATCGAGCGGCTGGCCCTTCGTCGAGTGGAAAAGTTGGTGCTGGTTTTATTGAACGATGGACAACATGTGCAAGATGATCCTTTTTGTCGTATGGTACAATCGATAATAACTCTATCCGTACAAATTAAGTAATTTTTTTTTTCACTTGAGGTTTCGTTTTCAAGAAGATGGAGTTTATTTGTCCAAACTCTTAATTAAACAGGCTCGAGGTCTACTTTCTCAGAAAGAAAAGAAACGAAGTCTTAAACAAAAAAATGTTACGTGCGTATTTCTTTCTCGACTTGTGCTTGCATCCCTTTGTACCACGATCACGTGGGTTATACAGACCGCGTTATATATCGGTAATTCATTCCACGTCGTCGACTCGGCCCCGTCAGCTGCGCGCTAAACCGTTGGCCGCAAATTGCACGGCCGATTCTTCGGCGCGTACGTTCGGGTCTTCACGGTACGAATGATCGCGTGCGCAGGAGAAATTCATTCCGGAGCGGCTGTTCCGCGGGAACAAAAGTTAGGAGGGCGACTCGCGGTTCGTGCCGAGTTCCTCGTAAATCGAGCCTCGTGGAATCGAACGTGGTATCGGAGGCTCACCGTTAATCTCGTTTCCTCGGGAGGAGAAGAAAAGGGGGCGGAGAAGGGAACACGGGCGCGAGGTTCCGCGACGTGTCACGAGAAACATACAACTGTTTCGTGGCAGCTGTTCGCACGTCAAATATTTATTCGAAGATTCGGAGAGGTCTGGCGAGCATACAAGGCCCGGCGACGGGAATAAAAGGAGGACGGAGAGTAGCAAACTACCTTTCGATTCTTCCGTAATTTTTCACCGTGGATCCACCGATCCGGCAAAGAAGCGCCGGAAGACGAACGGCAGCGATCAAAGATCCCAAGAGCAAACACGACGAACGAACGAACGAACGAACGAACGAACGAACGAACGAACCGACCAAATCGACGCGACCGTTCTCCGACGAACCGAGTCTCGCGGTTTTTCTAGCGATCCTGGCCGGCCGGTTTCGATTAACGTGCCGTTCGATCCGTGAATTTTCAAATTTCCCCTTCGTTCACGGTCTGACGAGTCGCGGCGAAAAAAGACGGAAATTGGAGAGCCAACCGATCGGTCGGTTGTTGGCCAAGCGCAAATAAAGTAGTCGTCGAAGGACGGATGCGCGAATACGCTCGTTTATCTTGCCGGAGGAGCGGATCGGAATCGCTAAAGTAAACCGTCGCTTCTCCTCTTCGTCCGAGCGGTGATTCGATTAAAATATTTCGCAAAGATGAAGTCGACAGTCACTGGTTGAATGAAAAAAAGGAAAAAAAAAAGAAAAAAAAACTGCACGACTTGTACTCCAGTACGATTCGTCTCACTGAAAGCCCCAGAAGCAACTGCTCTGACTAGGAAAGGAAGACGACTTTTTTGCCATAAAATTTTACTGATATGCAAACATTTGAATCGATACTAATTACAGGCGCGATCGCTCGGTACTAGACAACGCCACTCCTATTCGAGCTCTACCCCACGCCCCCTCGCGAATCACGTGACCCAAATCAACCAATCGCTAATTTTCGTTGCATCAGCGTTGAACCCTATTTTCTGGGTTAAATCACTTTCAGTGGTAAAAATAGAAAAAAAGAAAGGAAGAAAAATATCGTTGAATTCGGAGGGAAAGATACGAAATTAATCGCAGGTGTCTCGGACGACGAGGCACAGATTAACCTCGACCCGAATCTTTTGATCCTCTCCGTGAGATAACCGTTCGCGAGCTCGGAAAGAGAAGCAGAGAGAAGCACCAGTTCTAACGGTTCATTCTCCCTGCCCCTGCAACCGTTCTCTACCGCACACAATCCTTCGTGAAAACGCGTTTCGCCCGGTTACGTCGTTCCTTATCGCGCACCATTGCGAACACACTGTTCCCGTTCGGCAACACGTTCCAACGATCTAACGTATTTCGACGTGTACAGGCGATTTATCGGGGGAGAGACAGTTTGTATAATTGGAGTTCATGCAATAGAGAGATGCGAGACCAGTTATTTTTCGCTCGTAGAATATGTAGAATTCCGCGTTCGAGTAAGCAAGAATTTATTTCATCGGGTACTGACCAAAATTTGGTTCAAATCAACAAGAGTTTGTACAAATCAAATTTGCACATTTTTATCGTTCAGTGTTACTCGTACCAAATTTTAATTTCGTCGATCGAATGAATCTTGATTTGTTAACCTAACGCAATCAGTATCAAACAAAATAAAGTTCGTATAAATCAAGTTTGCACGTTTTTATTGCACGTTTTAGTGTTTGAAAGATCCGTATCTGTGTCGAGTTTTAATTCCGTCGATCGAATGAACCTTAATTTGTTGACCTAACGCAATCAGGATCGAACAAAATGAAGTTTGTACGAAAGGTACGGGAAACGAGATTTTGACGAATCATCGGAGCCGCGCAGACGTTTCCGTGTCAGATTAGGAATGTCGTCGCTCGTTTCGAACGAACACGCGGGTGAACGTATCGAACGAATGCCGGGAGCAAAAGCACGGAAAAATAATTAGGCTGATTCTGTTGGAGAGCGAGCCGTGGAATGGAACCCCGTGGAAAAAGTAATGCTCATGGATGAGGAAATCATTAATTCGAGCGTGTCGAAGCCAAGTCGAGAAACTCGCTCGATACAGAGCCACGTAAAAGGCTCTTTCCTCTTTCTCCCACCTCCCTCTCTCTCTCTTTCTCTCTCTCTTTCTCTCTCTCGTCGTTCCTTTGATCGCGCACAAAAAAATGTCCCTTTGTCTCGAGCCACAATGCGAGCGAGCCTTTCTTTTTCGACCGGACCAACCTAACCTGTACTTTACGGCTTTTTCGAATGAAATTGGCCGACCGAGCTACGTTTTGTCGTCGACGAGTCTTCTCTACGTATCTCGAGTGTCTCTCCCAGGTGACGAGCGAAACCAATGTCCACCACCCGCTTTTATCCAGTTCTCTAATGGTTCCCCGCGCCGCAGCTTCGTGACCTTAAAACGGCCGGCTGTCCCGCTCCGGCAACGTGTTAATTATCAATTATTGGAAGTAGCGGCCGGAGCTTGTGCCGTTCGAAATTGAGGAATTCATCGAGCGAATTTGTCCCCGCCGCGGTGTTGAAAAAGAAAAAGGAAAAAGAAGGAAACGAACCACCGGTCTGCGTATTTGTAGACACGCGCGCGAGCAAAGCATGCATGCGTTGCGTGCGAGGTACTTGCAGCCGTGCTCCGACACAAACGCGTCCACGCATACCAGTTCGGGTACATTCTTGGCGAGTATAAGAAGAAGAAGAAGAAGAAGAAGAAGAAGAAGAAGAAGAAGAAGACGAAGAAGACGAAGAAGACGAAGAAGACGAAGAAGAAGAAGAAGAAGAAGAAGAAGAAGAAGAATCAGACAGGCGCGGAACACAATGGCCCAAAAACCGGAAAGAGGTACGCCCACTTCCCAAAAAAATGGTCCCTCGAATGAAAACGAAAAAACGCAGCCATATGTACATCGCTAACTGCACGCTACGTGCAAGAAAGGTAGGAAGAGGAAAGGGGTGGCACGGCCATTGGCCAGATTCCCATGAAACTCGAGCAGCGAATATAAGGCGAATATCCATTCACGCTCGCCTGTCAACGAGAAAATAAACTTAAATTCATCGGGCGACTCGCCCTCTGTACACCGGAGCATAATCGGAGTTCCACCGAAATCCTGGTAATTACTGCCATTGTTCTGGCAATTCGCCGACGTGTGCGCTAAGCCAGCTACCCGAAACAATGAACATCGCTGAACATTATACTTTAAATTCCGAATTAGCAGCTGGGACCTCGGATCGGCTGCGACCACTTGCAAGAAAGAAACGCCAATTCCCTCGAAATCTCATCTTTTTCTGGGCGCGATTTTTGAAAATTGACTCGCATAGAGTTTGGAGTACACCGATACCTAAAGTTCAACCGTGTTAATTTTAATTCCAATTTTATAGTGTACGTTCAACGTGCGCTGTTGATAAGACAAATAATCGACAAAGGAGAAGAAATCGGCGAGATAAATAATTCATAGAAGAAGGCCGGAAATCCCTGTAAACCGAAAGGCGAGAGAAAGGGCAAATAAATAAATTAACGCAAAGATATTCTACGTAAACTGACCGGCGGAATAACAAATGGAAATAAAAATGATAACAACGATCCCCTTCGACTCGACTGTTTACTTTTTTTCGCGGAGATCGCAAAACCGTCGTTTAAAGACCCAGCGCGATGTTCCCTTCTCTCTCTCTCTCTCTCTCTCTCTCTCTCTCTCTCTCTCTCTCTCGACGTACGTTCGAATAATAATGTCGTGTCAGCCGTCGAAGATTTAAACGAAACGATTTAACTGGATTTATCGCAAGACCGTCCCCTTTCCGAAGGAAAAACGAACGCCGATAATCCGGCATCTGAGCGACGTTCCCGATCGGTCGAGAATCACGCATTAAAAGGGAACACGTGGCCTATCGTTAAGCCAGAATGCACGTCCACGTGGCTGGACACAATGAATCGTCGTTTACCACGGTGCGGAAAAATTCATGAGCCGAAAAAACTGTCCATCTACCCTATTAAGGATTTTCTCTCTCCCTCTTTCTTTCTCTACGTTTAAATGGAACATGGTGACGTACGCAACGAGCGTGATCGATTGAAATCTAATTGGCGATAAAACCGATGACAGAAAACGACGGTGGACGATAACAGCGTGATAAAATTTCGTCTGAGAACTCGCGTCGTGATTCGTGCAAAGCCGTCGGAGCTTCTCCCTTTGGCAGAAATGTCGCTCAACTGGGGCACGAGTAGCGCGTCATCGTTAACGGTCGATCGAGAAAACGACTTTGAACGTTAGAAAAGTAATGACGAATTCTCTGTCGATACAAGCTTGCCGTAAATACTCTACGATTCTCCGTCGATTGTCGATCTGGTCTATGTCTGGTCTAACTTTGAACCAAGCCGATAAGTTTCATTCTTGCAAAAATGTCTGATAGATAAGTAGGTCGGAAGACCTTTCACCCTCCGAGAGCGAGAAGCGAGATTCGAGATACGTTTCGCAACTGCGTCAACTGTTAACTAAAGCGTCGCTAATTATCGTTACGTCACAAGTTCCCGATCACGACTCGATAATGGAATTTACGACTCTGGTAATGGAATCGATCCAGATAATTTCAATGGTTCCCTTTTATTTATATATATATATATACATACATACATATTTCCCTCTTGCGAAACACCGAAACAGACGAAACAAAAAATCCACGTAAACGAAATTGCGCAAGATCGTGTCCTCGCTGGTACTTTGGTTTTTATTGCGAAATTAATAATGCCAAGCCCACGGTGTGTGTTTATCTGGATATTGCGCGAGTGAAATTTGATACGCGAGGCGAGTGCGTACCATCGTTCCCAAAGGGGAAGTGCTTTCCTTATTCCTCGTCGTGAGGATCCCGAACGGTATTATACCGATTTCGAGATGGTATCGTGACTAATATGTTCGCGGCGACAAATGAAAGTCCAGCGCCGCGGGTCCCGTATCCGTGGTCTGCGAAGCTTAATCAAGCGGTTTATTAATTCAACGCACGCTGTTATTAATTCCGCCGTCTGCGCGAGGAATCAATTCGAGTGTTCGAAAGTATGGAAATCAGCGGGGACTCATTAAGGATTCCGGTAGCGAAGTTACACGTGTGGCGAGTAACTTGTAATTTGTTACGAAAAATATCGGCGTGTCAAGTTTAATGAAAGGATCTCCGAATCGCGAGATCGATTCACTCGCGGAGCCTTTACATTAGATCGTCCCACAAGTACAGTGCGCAATCGTGATCGTTAGAAAATTTTCCATACCTTTTATAATTTTGTTAAGATTAATTTCCATTGCAATTTTGTAAAATCCCTATATATATAGGCAATGACACTTTCGTTAGTTTATTCCAACTCGGAAGAAGACGAATACGAGGAATTAGTTGTTGAAAATCGTCTAACAAATTTTTCATTCCAAGTTTATAGAAACTTATGCTACACAAGTTTACAAAACTTTGAACACAGTTCTCGGGAAAGCCGCCATGCCCACGGCCTACAGGATAGCCTGATACTTGGATAGATATGATATCATTGACAGGTGATGGAGATTATCGGCCACTGATCGGCACGTACAAAGAAATCGAATATACGACCTTGCGAATAACACACGTGGATATTCGCAAGAATGTGAGCGCGCATGAAACGCCGGTCCCGGCAAACCGCGCGTATAACACAACCGGGTAACTCTAGATCCTAGATGAGCGGTGAGATTAGCGCAGGAGCAGGAAGAGACCTGTTGTTGGAAACGTAAACTGAGATTGGAATCGGTCTGTCGACAGTTCGGAGGAGCCACTTGTTCCAAAATTTCTGATCCCGGGGCGATGCACTTTCGGCTCCTCCTTTCGGGTGCATCCACGGCGCCATATACAGGCAATGCACGGATACGTACAACGTAAAATTTCCGCTTCGATTCGAACGAGACTGTATCTATCGTCCATATCTAGCGTTCACAGTTTCCAAGGGGAGCAGCTCGACGTACGATTTCCGAAAGAACAGCGAGGGATAAAGAAAAAGAGTTGAGAGCGAGTTCCTGGGAAAGAGGTAACTCGATAGCGCGACAAAGAAACGTACGCGCGTATGGGCAAAGGTGCTGCGCTAGGTAGATAGGTGCAAGTGATTTTCAAAGGACGAGCCAGGTGGTTGCGCTACTTTCACTGTTTCCAGAGGTCTGGCGGGGTAGGTCGTTCGATTGAGCGACCGCGCGCGTTTCCACGAGGGCCGACGACGGGTATCGCTTCGTAACACTTTCGCGATGCAATTACGCGCTAGTGCGCGCAGAATGTTCCACGGACTTGCCGCGGACTGGATCGTAACGCGGCGCGGCGTATCGCTAACAACTCGGTGCTCGAACGCGTACACAGGCTCGACCTGATAACCGCGCGCCACGCACGTCTCTGATAATACCAGTAATCGTAATTAATCGCTCGAATCCTCTCGATGCCTGGAGGAGGAGGTTGCTTCCACCGACGCCAACGTTCAACGGTTACGCGAGCGAAACGGAGACGAAGAGATTCTTTGTACGCGTAATGAGGCTCGCTCCTCTGGTTGGCCGTGTTCTTGCCAGATTCTTGGCGCACACGGTCGTTTTCGTCTAACGGTTCGACGATTATCGGGCAGATCTGACGGGCAGCGGATGGTGCTACGAGCGTGAAGACAAACATCGGGAGTCCGTTCTCACCGCGTCTTTGGGAGCGCGAAAGGAAAGAGGGACGCGCGCGCGCGCCGGTACCGGGAGAGCAAGAAACGTTACGTACCACGAATTAGCGGCTTTCAGACGGAACTCGAAATCGAGGCTAATTACCGCGAGTGTCTCTGGCAGGACGTTGCACGCCAGAAAATGAAATTATGCTGAAAACGTCTATCGATCACGCGACGTTGGGTCACACGCGTATCCTGGCGCAATCCACATCACGCAGGTATTCTCGCGCGATGCCGCGAAACGCAAGATTATGCAAATTAACCGCGCTTCAGCGCGGCGTACAAAGTAACGTCCCGAGCTAATTGTTAACTGGCGATTGTTAATTAAACGATTCGTAAGCTCGCCTGTAACCGAGGCGTAACGCGAGTGCACGCTTGGGAAGGACAAAAAGCAGGATTTCTGGAATTTTGTCACGTCTAGAGACGTGACGAGTTCGATAAGCGGAGGTCGAGCGCGTTGGGAACCAGGAGCTACCTGTGCCAACAGGTAGACAGACCGTAGGGTATTGCTGCTGTTATTCGACTGCCTATCGTAAAAGTTACCATTCTATCTGGTCAACCTCAGAACGTAAACCATTCTTCGCCTCGCCAAAATTCGGTTACGCTATAACTATTTTCAGTGTTATCGCGACAAAGAACTAAACTTGGTTAACTAAAGGTGAAACTAAAGGAACGATAGTTCCAAAACTTGAGAAATCCAAAAAATTCTCTTGCACCGCCGTGATTTTTATGTCTGTCGTATAAAAATATACAGTAAACCTCCACTTACAGTTAATGCGCGTATAATAATTCATTCTCCACGCGTTTAAGTAAATCGATTCAAGAACACTATTTAGAATTTCGCTCGAGTTCGTCTAAACCGTTTGAGTTTCGCTACATGCGCACATATACGACAAGTTCAAAATTTTAAGTTTTTCCACGATTTTTGCAGTTACGATCGACACGGTATGCGATGCTGCTTCTATTTTCAATGAGATCTTATTGACATCGCAAAGCTCGCGGCGCAACTTCGTCGCGGTTCAATCCGCGATTCTTCGATTTCGAATGCAAGTTCGATCCGCCGTGCAATCAATTGGCGACTGTTTGTTCGCGAGATTACGCAGGATAGCCCGGCAGGATATCCCGTTGTTCAGCGGACACGAAGCACCTTTCTTCTCGTCTACCTTCTAGGAGGGCACATGATCCGTCATGACCGGTGTTTGCCCGCGCAAAATATTTGCACGAGGAGGCGAGCTCAAACAGACCGGCTCACCGATGGCCTGTCATTTTCCGAGTAGTACATGTATGTATATAGCTCCGCGCGCGTACGAGCGAACCGCGTTTGGCACGTTTAGGCGCGTGCGAAAGCGCGTGTGTACACAGTCGACTGTGCACACACGCGTTACCTATGTACACATTGGCTAGCTTCGTATGTACGTGCGTCACTCAAAACTTTCAAATAGTGCCAGCGACCCCCGAAACCCTTTCAGGATTTATTTGCGTAATTATGAAATCGTCAATACACGCTGCGCAGTTTTCGTCGTGGTACGACCGTTCAAAAATTGTAGCCTCGAGAGAGTAAGACAAAAAAAAGGAAAAGAAAAAGAAAAAGAAAAGAAAGAAAAAAATTAAGGAAAGATAGAAAGTAAAAGAGACGTAACCGGACTTGGATCGCTATTGTAAAATCGGTCTTGCCGGTCGCTACTTCTTGCGTCGGGGAAGGCAACGCGAATCAAGTGGCAAACCTGTTCGAATGGAATCTACGCGCTCCTGACACAGCTCGTTCTGAGGTTCAACGAATCAATGCCTTTCACTGCGAGCGTTAATATCTGGTGTCGCAAGTGGCGGATAACAAACGGAAAACGAACATTTCCCTTCGAACCGCGATTCATCGTGACGCGATTTACAACTCGCAATACACGTAGCGATCGTAAACGTGTCTTCTAAAATAACGACGAATGGTTTCGATTTCCAATGCAGTGCCATTCGATTTTGTGCGTTTGCAAATTACGTTTACAAATTAACATATAGTGCGTGATATATCGACTCACCTCAGGAGCGTTGCCGAATATTCGGTGCTTGTTGTCCGATCGAAATTCCCCTGGAAGAATCCGGCGGATCTGCAAGACTGTCTTTTTTGCCGAGTAACAAAGTAAAGTGTCTTGGTGGTCTTGGTCGCGAACTCGTGGCTGGCGGCGATGTGGCGTTTCGATTCACGGAGAAAAACGATTGGAACGTGTTAAAACGATTGAAACGAAGCAAGAGGGTGGGGCGGAGAGGGGAGGCGATGCCGCGAAATGTTCGCTGCTCAAAAACGTCGCGACTGGCGTCGACGCGATTCCGTCGTTAAATTGTTTGTCATGGTCGATAGAGGTACACGGACGAAAGCAAGCGCCATTTTATCCCGTGCACTCGCGGCAACGCGAAAGGTGGATGGACGGTGTAGCGCGGCGACGGCTACGATGGTAGAGGTATACTCTCCCCTGACAATTCACCAAACCGCGTTCTAACTAAAATCGATCCGATTACCAGATTTTTCTCGCCGTTG
>KQ435714.1:513260-535615 GCA_001276565.1 Melipona quadrifasciata | reverse complement strand
GTTCACCACTTTTCCCTTTTTTTCTTTCCTTTTCTTTTCTTACACAAGTCACTACGAAACTTTATCGCTGGTCGAAGCACTTACGACCTCGTGTGTCGTTCTCGCGAGACACGCGTTCCGCTCTGTTTCTTAAGCTTGCAACACAGTTTTTCGTTTACACGAGAATTACACTGAATTACGTGTTCCACGCTGATTCGGTGACGAGTAACAGTCAGTTTTTTTTTTTCTCTTCTTCTCTCCCTTGAGCAGAGGACACGAGACGCGTCGCGAATCAGAGCACGTCCACCGTGTGCTGCGAGAGAACACGAACTAACGCGGCGAGCCGAGACGAGCCGAAGTCCCTCGGCTAGTTTCACCGAACCGCTATTCGGCCGGTTTACAGCAGCGCCACCACCGGGGCTGCACCCTTCATTTACCGTCCATTTTCCTCGATCGCTTCTTTCTCATTCCTAACTGAAATTTCCGCCTCGATCGCACTCCGATCGGTGCTGCGATCGTCCTACGCTCTCCCTCGTGCTGTTTTCCTGATTTTATTCCTCGATCTTCTTAGCTCGTTGAGAAAAAGATGCGAGCAGACACACGACCGAGTGGGGTCATTGATTTTTTGAGCCCGTCAAGTGTAAGCCGCGCGCATGCGCAATCACGCCGGCGGTATGACAGCGGGCGTTCTCATACACATCCGCAAAGTTCCGGACTTGAATTCCTGGTGACTTTAGTCGACGCCGACCACGACGAAATATCGTTTGAAATTTGCCTCGTTCTCCTTTGTCGTCTGCCTCCTCCTTTTTTTCGGGAACTTGGTAATCGAGCCGCTCCCTCGCCGTATACAGAAGCCATAGATCTTCCAACCTGAGCGACCTGTACGATTCAAAAATCGCAAAAAAACGATGCAATACCTTCACTCGTACGGAATATATGTAAATATATGTAAACCTCGACAACGTGAATGATGTTTCGTCGTAAATGAAACGCAATGCTTGATCACTTACTTGTAATTGTCTAATTAATTAGCCACGCGACGAATCCGCTGCTCTTTCGAAAATCAGCCAGTCCACTGTCACGTGATCTGCCGCAATGCAAACTGGGTAATTTCTTTCAAATTGAAGTCACGTGATCAATCCCTATAGAATTTCTGAAACCGATCGATCACGTGATCGATTCGAAATGCATCATGGGTAATTTATTGCAACTTTGATTGTTGCAAGCGCATTCATCATCGGTCGGGATGTCGCTGTCTTCTCTCATTACCGAATTAAAATCCGTGTTTGTTTCCACCGTGTTATTTACGAATAGTGCTAGTACGTGAGATCATTTCATTTAGAGTTTCTACAACTGATGCAAAATTGTTTTTATTGGGACATTAAAGACTGTAGACGACTAACAAAATGCTTCGCGAATCTATATAAGAAATTTAATTATGAGATATAAAAATATCGATAATATTTTACAATCAGAGTGAGAATTGATTCGTCATTCAATGCGACAAAAGATTATGTGCATTGCGAGAATGAAACATCACACGAAGAGCAAGCTCGTTATCTCGCCAATCTTGTAAATATCTTTATCTCATCGACCATGAATTCCCAGAATTGGATAACAACTATAGTTCATTCGACCCGAATCCACTGTATGATTGTTATTGGTAAGTGCGATCTTTTTTTGTAATTTTTTTGTTACTAGCAATGTATACTCAGCTGTTGTCACCAGATAAAACAAGTCGTGAAAACATTCTTTCCAGTAGTTTCTTATAATTTCATCAGCACTGTACACGACAAGATCTAACTACATGTTATATCATATTAGTAAAATTTAAAATAACAACATACGTTACATTAAAACTACGGGACAGGAAATTCATTTATACAAATGACATTAACGAAACACGGAGAATATTGAGAGAAGAAATAGAAGGTTCGACGAACGACAGAATTATTGGCGGTTGATAGAAAGATAAGAGGGTTAAGAGCGTAGGACAAAATCGAGCGGAAAATGATTGGAATTGTTCGCAAACGAACTTTCGTTGGCGGATTGCGAAGGCAAAACTGTCTATCGGTTCGTTTGGAAGCCCAGTGACGAGGTAATCGGTCGACCGATCAAGATTCTCCGTTCGCCTTTCTATGTCGCCGCGGTGGAGAGCATAGACGGACGGCTATTTCCGCATGACATCACACCGCCCGCATTTAGGAGCACGATTTTCTATTTTCTTGTCGGTCTACATTGGTGGCCCGTGAAGACTTGCAAGGTCAGCCCCACCGAGATGCGCCCGAGAACACGCTTTTTTATTCCCTTTCTTTTCTTTTCGTCCCGTCTCGCGTTCCCCTGGTCTTCGTCGCGTCACTGTTACATCTTTCCACGCGCTGATTCGCAAAAACGTCTTATTAAGGCCGGTGTGTCGTGCTGCGAAATTTCCACGATTAGGCGGTCCGCATTGCCGCACTAACACACGTGTTGTTTCTTCTCGCCTTCTGTAACAGAGGCTGACAATCTGGCCTTGTTCCACGCAGTGGCCAACGATCTCGCCTAATCGAGAAATAATTGTACGAATTTGTTCGAGGGCTGGTGAACGGTACAGAAAAGAAATCCTTGCATTCTCGTTCGCCTGCTGCCTCTCCGAGCTGCTTTTTTCTTCTTTCTCTTTTTTACCAATTCATTACTCTCGGATGAAACAATGGATTCGGCGAGACAAAGGAGCGGCTGCTCTTGCTTGGCACCAGTACCGTTTCTCGCGCTAACAAACTTAGCCGTTCGTTTGCGGAATTAGAAATGAATTCGTCCGCGTGAAAAGAAAATTCGTGACCGCTACCTTTAGCCGTGGACTTAAAAATTGCCTGTGGAATTGTCTTCCGCTTTAACCAGAAGGATTAACGGAGAATAACTTTTAACTCGCATATTTCATTTCTATGTGATCTGTGTAATATTAAAAATTCTAATCTACGTATGCAATATCGAATCTCCACAATATACCGTCCAAACGAACTGTTGCGTACTGTAAACTTATTCGTTCGATTGTTTAGAGAGTTTACATCCGAGTTCAACCGGTGTTCATTATCCGAGACGATCTTTCGATCGATATGTCCTGCTAATAACGTAGGTCCACGCGATCGCGGAAGAGGATTTCTGCGTGAATAGTTGCATAATCACGGGTTACGAGCTTCGTTACGTTCTTCGTACGGCCGAGTCTATTATACATTTCGCAACGCGATTCATTTCATCGTATTTGTCGATTCGAAGATACCCTAGGTTTGATCTACTTAAGAAATTCTTTCTTTTCTTTTCACCTTTAATCGAACTTGAACGAGGTTCGATCGTTTGCTCTCGTTTATTGCACGATCCTGGCGTGTCAGTGTCAGCAATTTCAGAGGAAGACGACTCACGACCGCTTTCAGGTTCTCAGAAATTCTCTCCAGTCATCGGCGGGAATTTATCGAATTTCTAAGCGGACGCGCGGTGATTAATAAGTTTTTACGCGCATTTGCACCTGATCCCGTGACAAATCGATTTCCGTCCCTCGTTCTTATTGTGTACGAGTATTACCTTTATGATTGTCTCACGAATTGACTTCTGTTCTTCGTCCCCGCTGGAAACTCTCGGCATCTTCTACGCTGTTACATTGAAAAATCAACATCTCTCGCTCTTTCCGTCGTAAACACGCGAGTAGGAAGAAATAATGGCACGTAGGTATATATGTACGACGGAGGAGAAGACGGAAAAGGGAATTTGGTAATGTAGGAGGACGCAACGAGGAATAAAAAAGGAAGGAAACATGTTAAACCAAGGGTCATAAAAATCCGAGACCCAGGTATAAACCAACGATCTACAAGTCCGTGCGAGAACGATCCTAATCTCTACACGTTGTTAGAATAGCAGGAGTCGAAGCTCCGTGACGGAAAGCCGGAGAAAAATAGTTAGACAATTGAGCTTGTTAGAAAATCAGCGGAATGCAACGCTCGCAGGAACAAAAGGGAAGAGAAAAAATGGTTCTCATAGGAATTTTTTAGAGCAAGACATCCACGCTGTCTAAAGTTTTGGTCTTCTTTTAATAGCTTCGAGCTACTTCTGAAATTTTTACAAATAACTCCTCCCTCTCAGTGATATACTAACGACGACTAATTTTATCCCTTTGAGAAATTCTTTTCCGTGGATACAGCGCGGTGGTTAATTCTTCCTTCTTTCTAAAAAACAGAGGAGCTTTTACATGTCATGCCATTTTTGGGTATCGTGAATGTAGCTCCAGGGTTTCTTGCTCGTTGATTCATGCTTTACACCGACATTTTTATTTGGTCACCGTTGTCAAAAGATATATTCGTCGCGGGGAAGTGACAGTAAAAACAGGCTGGAAACGTTGATCCGTCATACGTGTCTTAGGAGGTAATTAATAGAGGAGGGTTCGGTATGGCTCGTTCGCTCAAGTCATAAATTCTGTGGAAGGTCGAGAGTGAACGACGCATAAATTTCACTTGGACGCGACAAACGCGCGTTCGTACCAGCGCGCGTGATTTCGCGAATTGAACGGTGGGGAGCGTTCGAGCTAATGGTTTCGTAATTGAATAAATGTGGGCGATTAGTCGTGCAGCCACCGAGACGATTAACGAGCTACCGTCTAAATAACCGTTCGGTTTACTGAAAATCGAATTTAGAGTTAATCGGTATTTAATTTAAAATACCGATTAACGCTAACAGATTTATCTTTCTCATCAGTCGCGCGACGATCGGATATATCCTCGTATTAATTCATAATCCTCGTTAGTCTCGCGGATGATCTTGGAACGTTTCAGAGGTTACTGACTTCTTCGAGAGTCTCTCCCCGGCACACCCTATTATCGAACAAGAGTTTTATTTTTTTATATTTAGGCACAGATCGTTGCATGTTGCCTGCGATACAACGACAATACATCCGCCTAACCGAAAAATGAGAGAAGAGTGAAAACAATGGACAGACGTAGAAATAGCGCGTACAGAATGTCTCCGGAACCTTATTTCTTCTTGAATCTAGCCTTCTTCGATACCACCACAGTGTTTGACGGAGACTTTGGATTTGATTGATTTTTATGCTTTTTGCTCTCCATATGCTGAGCAAACGTACTCTCGGAGTTTAATGATACATTGCACGGTGCACAATAATACTGGCCTGCAAACAAAACAATTTGCTAAGGGATATAACTATCGCTGCTACAGATTACTCGTCGTGTAAAAATGCGAGAACTCGTCCCTACCTGATGGTGTTCGGTAAATAGAATAATCTATAGGTACAGGAATAGTAGGAGTCACCTCGCTCTCGGTAGCTAAAAAATTCATAGGATAAATATTGCCACGAATCAATGTATATCCTTGTTCATAAGTATCGAGAGAGTTGCATCTCATCAACAAACTGCGGATTTTTATCATAAGTATCACATATATATTATATGTACAAGTGTCCTGATATTTACAAAGGAGATTACAGATGAAATACTAACCTGGCTCGGGGACAGGCAACCCGTTCATCCTGAGCATTCGCAAGTGTCTAGCACCACGTTTGTGCGTTTCTAATTGGTCCTGCCGATTAGCCGAAACTCCGCACAGATCGCAACGCAACGGCGTCGGATAAGGAGGTGGTGTGTAGATGGGGCCGGTTGCTGGCGCAGGTACTGTATTGGTACCGTCAGGTACTGCCGGCTGTGCCGGTGTAGATTGCACTTCCCCCTGAAAAGCCGTTCCTATCCCGAATCGGCCGCTGGGATCTATTTGACTGTACTGATTTTGATTTTGCGACTTCTTCGACGGCCTGTAGAATTCAACTCTCTGGTATGACGATCTCGGCTGACACAGCTATCTTTCTAAGAATAATTTGAGACAAGTATACATCTCTGTACCTCGCACGACGTCCGCCGTTCGCTGCTCTAATATGTTTTTTACCAGCGTAGTGTTGTGTCGCATCCGTTTGCGACGTGAACCACGTTTTACAAATCTGCAAGAATCAAACGAGCTCTACTTGTGCAACAATGTTTTTTCTTTTCTTTTCTTTTTCTTTTTTTTTTTTTATCTGTCGTTAATTTCACTCGGTAAACGAAATTCAACTGCTTACATCACAATAGTTTTGCCAGTCGGTGGTCGTGCTACTAACTTGGCCGTCTTCGGTCTTTTGTTTCTTTACGCTTTGGTTCAAAAACATAGATACCTTTTTCTGATGCGGCTTACCGTCGTAATGCAACTTAGCTTGTAACGTCGAGTTCATCTGAAATCGTTCAATTTTTCATATCAACATACATGTTCGCTGGCATATTTAGTTAAATACGTGTTAGTCAAACAAGCGTGACACGGCGTATTCAACGGAGTCTTGTACGTATTTTTATCGGATAAAGTAATCGAGCCTTACAACTGCATTACACAGATCACATTTCAGCGGTTTCATTAGTGCTGCCAATTCCCTCTGGGCGCTTGCAACTTTCTCTACGAAATAGAAATATATAAATCAATCTTTAATTAGCTAAACTGCCATAGGAATCTGATGTCGGATTTTCTCAATGATAATTTGATGTGCATAGCGATGCCATTATTCTACAAGGCGGGCAAATTCTTAACTGAAATAAATATATTTCATTTGCGTTTCGTATGTCGCAATATTACCTAGATACGTCGCTGAATGTTCTCTAATTACCTGCATCTTGCGCAGGATCGATGAATTCGTTCTTGCGTTTGTAATACTTGTTTTTGGCTTTGTTGGAAACTTGTATCGTCGGCGATACGGCCGCCGTAGCAGCCGCCTTGTAGGTCGTGTTATACCATCGTGCATAAAGGTCCGACGTGTCGGCCTCTGTAGGTATCCACCAGGGAGTAGTCGGTTGTCCAGGCGTTTGTGGCTGCATCGCCGGATGCATGATATAGGATGTTGGCACAGTAATGTTTGGAAACGACGGAGCCGTTGTTTGAATCGCCGTTAAATTTCCCGCTGTTTCGCTGGTCGATAAATCGGTCGTTGTTGCTTTTGTTGCTACAGGTTGCTGTTGCTCCGTCGTAATTGGTAGGTTGTTGCTTCTCGACGTTGTAACTGGAGGTGGAGGTGGCGGAGGTGGTGGCAGAATACATTCTAGTCCTGTATTACACACACAAATGGGAAATTTATTTCAACAACGAAAATTTTTGTGGACGGCACGTAAAACGAAACGCTGAAAGAACTTTCGTTAATCGTTGGATTTATGGCGTTAATAAAATGACCGAACGATTTTAAGCACGTTTCGGACACGCATAAAAATGCGCGAATAAAACACACCGAAAATAAAAAGTAATAAAGTTCGAAGAAGAGATGCGTATCGATGTAATTTGCTCGAAGATCAGATTTAATCGCGTGCTTGGCTGTGACTAATTTCACTAATTTTGAACAAGACTGCGAACGTAAAACCCGTAATGTTGGTAATTTTTATTTGCAACGTGCAAGATACATTTTCCAAGTAGTTGTGAACGACAGTAAGCGCATTTTGCTTATCGAACGAGTGTTGTATGCACTCTACACCTCAGGATCGAATAATCTGCTTTAGTACCGGCGATTAACTTTGTACCATCGAGATAACGGGAATAATATATTGGGCAAATTTGACGAAAAAGTTAGTATCGCGCGTAGGAAATAACAGTGGATGGTAATGGCCAATGCAATGTTCATAAAATATCAGTGATCATATCGTGCTACGCTTAAATGGTAAACCAAATGTTTATACGTGTATTGCGGATACTATACTAGATATAGCATAATGGATTTATATTTGTATCGCCATTTAATTACTTACGAATCATCGATAAATTTCGATTCCATTCATAAATTTTGCATTTTCGCAGAAAAACGACAGAGGTGTGTCACGCCGTTGCATTGGTATGTACGTGTTTGTTATTTCATATTTTAAGCTGTCAGCTGATTTCGACAGTGAAATACTAAATTTTTTTGACAGTGAGCGCAGAAGTATTCTACAGTTAACTCATCTTTCCATTTCACGTGTCCGATGTAGAGTGCAACACGGGTGTGCTTTGAGTAATTGTTTTGATAATTGACTGATATAGACATATCAAAAGTCACATCCGGTTATTTGTAATAGAATCCGTTATACTATACAGCGTATGATGTATACAGCGACGTTGTTCTATTCGTAAAAAATGTTTTGTTATAGACATATCAATGTCAACGTCGAATGTTGGGTATATATTTTCAATGTTCGATATGTTCGGGAGATTCACACAAGTTTGCATATTTTCGATACACTAGATTCACTAGGGCATATGCCTCTACAACGTGAATCAATGAGGAAAATTCTTTCCTAGGATAAGAACTCACCCGGTATTTCTGGATTTTCGATGATCTTCGCACTAGACATTTTGCAGCGTAAATACCGCGATATTCTCTATTATTGTCAGAGAAAACTTGACGGCGCGCGATAATTACGGCGCGATAAGAAAGCTCGTTTTCGTTCGCTTCACACTCGCGCATTAGTTTTCTGTTTGTAGTTTTACATTTCGCACGATTCGTTGGAACATGGTATCATTACGATTCATGTATTATGTTTGACTGTCAATTATTCAATGAAATACAAAAGTTTGTGAGGTTAATAGGCGAGTTTGACAAGCGACCCGACGACATTACGCGATATTGAACTGTGATGCAAGATGGCTGCTAACACTACGTTCGTCGGTCGTGTACTATCCAAAATTATTCGAATTGCCACAGAAAACAGAATTTTTTATGGCCAACTTGTTGAAAGTCGTTTAGTCTTGAAGGATGGAGGAAAAGGCTGATCTTCTAGCATGTCTCGAGGAAAAAATAGAGAGTGGCAAAGCCACGATAGACCGACTGAAACTTGCGACAAAGATTGACGGGATTGAAAAACTTATACGAAAGATTCAACAAGAAATTAGATTTTTAGAAAAGGTATGTCACTTTGAAGTTACAATTAAAATTTCATTCGTCGATGTACTGGTATTTCTCTCATGAAGTTGGGTACCGGTTGTATGTATTTACAATTGGGCAAGTTGTAAAACAATTCATTCTATTTGTTTCTCTTAATCTTGTTGATTATAAACATGAAAGGTTGTTCAACTGTTTTATATTTTTAAATTAAGAAAATTAGGATTATAACTATATATTATTCTCAATAAAGGTACAATCTACAGAGAATGTAAAGAAAGAACATCTACAAAGTACAAATTTGATTCATTTGAATGCGATTGTAGCACGACTTTTTTGTGCTAACGAACCCACCAATATTATGAAACCCTTTAAGTATCAAAAATCACGCCTAGAAGTAGATATTGTATGCGATGGTGGTGCATCATGGATAAAGGTTATCGCTAGAAATGCTAAAGCTCTTACAATGATTTCAATGGGTAACGGAGAATATGGGCAAAAATCTGTGCTTGATCAAGCAATGAGTTACTTGGAATGCGCAAAGTGCTATCCACATTTGTATAGGCCACCTGATATTATATTCCATTTTGCTTATGGCATAGAAATTCCATTAGCTACACGTTTGGAACACATGGGAGTAATCATTGAAGGGGATAAGATACAGTGTGAAGATGTAAAAAATATAGATGTACATGGTATTAATGTTTTCTTAAATGGTAAATGCATGAGTATGTATAATACCATTAATTAAAGAATGATATTCATGGTTGTATCTGTTCTTCTGGAGATAGATAGCGAGGACAGATTTTCAACGTGGATGCATTCGTTAGAATCTGCCGAGGAACCTTTGGACGAATACAAAAAGAACATAAAGTCAAATCTAGAAACTTTGAATACATTTTCCCTTAAAACTGAAATAAATGTTCTTAATTTGGATGTGTCAACTTTATTAGCATACGTGACAAATATGACCAATGGATATGATCATTTTATTTATCGTGAACCTTTACTCACACAACAAGCAGAAATGGAGAGAAAACGTCCAGTGAAACCAATTTTAGAAAATTTATTCAAGGGAAAGGAATTGATTGTCTGTCAAACTGCTTATGAAAATTTTATGAACATTATAGATGTTATTGGTGGACCCAAAGAGACTCTTAGGGCAAAAGAATTACTGAATAAAGTTCAAATTGTTAAAGATATATCAACGGGCAGAATAATGGAAAAGCTTAGTCTGGGTGGTAAAATTAAAGATAGATCTAGATTGGTTTTTGCTACGGGGGAAGATACGAAAAGCATTACAGTATCAGCAAATGAGGGGTTTGTTAGAGCAGCACGTATGCAGGTATAAGTATTTATACTATAAAGTATAACAGTTTCAAACAATTAATAAATTTTTTCAGGGTATTGAGTGTACAGTCTTTCTGCATGAGCCTAGATCTCTTTCAGAGATTAAAGAAGGTTATGCAACAAAAATAGGTTCATCTTGATACCAGTTAAATACATTTAGATTATTACAAAGGAAATATTCAGGCTACATAAGAAATATTGTTTACTATTAGGCCTGGTAATTAACGCGCATATCCATACTTTCTTCAAATTCTGTAAAAAAAATTAAGTAAAAATTTAGTTTCAACAGAAATGTTTCCAATGTAAAAAATATTGAGTATACCATTAATAAATTTGTTGAAATGTGGATTTCTCTCTTTTGCTAACTGAATATATTCTTTATATTTGATTTCATCTCCAAGTTGTTTATAACATTTAGCACTATTTAGGAGTGCTTTCAAGTTCGTGTTATTAACTTTTAATGCCCATTCGCAATCGGCTAAGGCTTTTTCAAATAATCCAAGCTGAATATATGACAAAGCTCTATTATTCCATAACACGGTCGAATCTTTTCGTTGTTCAAGTGCTTTACTGTAATATGTTACCGCTTTTTCGTAATTTTTCTCCTTAAATGCACCATTACCAATTGTTTTCAATGTTTCTGCACGTTCGTTTCTAATCTTTCGGTTCTCTGTCCTTTCTTTCGCATCTTTCTCCACGCTTCTCATGAACGCTTCTATATAAACAAAATTTCAATTAGTATAAAAGTGCAGAATACAAGAATGATTATTCGGTACCTTTAGACATTTGTTCTTCGGTAGAATTTTCATTGATTGAACATTTGTTAATCACTGTACGATTCATTTTTATTCTTAATTCAGCATCATCGCGTATATTCTTTTCTGATCGTTCCTCTAAAATTTCGTCGGCCAGTATTTGTCCGTGCCTTTGTTCTTCAGGATTAGGAGATGCCAACTTTTTCACAATTTTTTCTTAAAAAATTAGAACAATGTAAAGATTGTGTTCATAATCCTTAAAAAGAAAATAATACTTACCGACTTCAGTAACGCGATGCATGAAGTTCTGAAATTCTTCTTCCGTTACATGTTTATCAATTGTTAAGTTATCCATAATTTGTTGGCCTTCTGTTATCTTTTTGTCCAAATTACTGTGATCTGTTGTCTGATTCATATTCTAAATATTTTTTAATAAAAATAATTAAAAGAGATTGAGCTAATCATGAGAATAACTAGGTTGAAAGGTAATGAAAGGTTTCCATAGAAACATATAACATAGTAACATGAATTACATATATGTGGAGTGGTTTAGATGATTAAAGAAACATAAACTATTTATTTTCAATTAATTTATTATAAAATGAACAAGATCATGTAAGAAAGTAAGATGATGTACTGTCGTTAATTTATATATGTTAAAATTCATTTCATAGCTTTTTCTATTAACACGTTGATCGCTACATTTCCATCCAATTAGATAGCATTATACAAATAATTTGCAACAGTTTTCATTAACATATTTATTAGTGACAACATATAAATGCATGTACTATATAAATATATGTACTTTGTTTTATAATTATAATTTTCTTCCATAATTTCATTATGGAATATTCATTGAAATAATTTGACCTTATGGTTTTGTTGGCTCTGCAGTATGATAATATTCTAAGGAGAAATGAAAAAATAAGTTTCTTTTATTTCAAATTTCAATTATGCTGGAGAAACAAATTTATTAATTATAAATCAAACTGAACTCAAATGTATATTTTAGAAATTTTATATTTAGAAAATATCTAATTCATAATAGACAATCAACGTGTCAAAGAAATATTGATAATTGCAAAAAAGTCTTATTCAGTCTAAGTATTATATTCAAAGCAATATATCAATTTCAAATTTAAGACATGTTTGTTTTATCTTTTAACCATTAGATCCCTTTCTTGATGGATATTCTGAAAGTGTTCCTGTATTATAATATTTTTGTTCCATATTTGTAACAGAAAACATTTGCGATGGTCCCATAATAGTCTCTAAATTCTCATTTTCAATTTCTTCAACTTCAAGGGGGTCCATGTCCTCATCTTCTTCTACTTCAAATATATCCACTTCATCTTTTATATAAACTGCACATTTCATAGATTCATTGCTTTCTGAATTAGTCCTATGTTTCCTTTTGTCTAAGGGTTCATTTCTTTGATACTCTTGATTACTTATCGATGACTTTCCAGCTGTAATTTCAACTTCATCCATAATACATAGTTTTTTCAAAGGCAAAGATTTATCCTTCGATATAGCAGATAAAACATGAGGCCAACTAATAACAGGTTCAGAAGTGTCTTTTTTCTTTTGAGCTGGTGGATTGGAAATTCCTCTACTGGTGCTTGGCATATCGTTAATGTCTACAATACTGATTCCAGATCTTCCAGTGTCTAAACGTTGACTTAATAAATTAACGTTACCCTCTTCACTTTTCTTGGTAGCGTCTAACGGTACTTTATTCCTATTTTTGTGAAGATGACTAGACGATGGGAACTTTGTCGATTGGCTGTTTGTCTTATTCTGTGGTCTAACATTAGAATCATGCTCAGGTACGGTTTTGGTAGATAAACCTTTAGTTTCTTCGATTTTTATACGAGATACCGTGGTCGTCTTCCTGGATGCATCATGAGGTGTATTGTTCGATTCTCCTACCAAAACAGAAGTTTGAATGTGCCGTAATCCAGTGACTTCCAAAATTTCAGCCAACTTTAACAGCCTTCTAACCTCACTTTGGACCACTTGTATTTCACCGCAGTACATAAAATTAACGATAGTCTTAAGATCATCTGCTTCGATATCGTGAAGAATAATCATAGGGTGAGGATGATCGTTGGCAACAAGCAAACGCCGAAAGAACGAACTCGAGTTGGCCAGTACCATTTTGTGACATTTTAAAATCGTTCCGTCTTTACATACTAAAGAAAGATCTACAAACTGTTGCTTCTCGTAGCATGTATCGAGGGAAACCGCCAAATGCGATGGGAAACTGTGCCACTTTAAACTTAACACTGTCTCTTCCCTCATCTTGAATCTTGTAATTGATAGCTTTCGAATTTCACGTAGAACTCACGATACACGACTTTCGTTTATAACAACACACTCGCCATGACACGTGCCGCTGTCATCGCAACTTTTAGGCAGTTCTACATTCCAACAGATAGATATTTTTTAACGTGTTGAAGACAAATTGCAAACAATGTTGAATTTAATATCAACGATCGATTTAATATCGTGTGCAGAGTACCTTTCACACGACGTAGGTACGCTTAAAAACATTGGAATTCTATACTTTTTGAGGAAAGTTGAGCGGAGATTCTACTTTTTAAAAATAACCCGAGAAATCGATTTTCGTCAGTTGACTGTCGGATTTATATAGAAGATGAGAAATATATTATTGCCCTAGTTGCCTGATCTAAAAATATCTATTCGTTACAAATTCGAGACAGTGCTCGAAATTGCAATCGATTTTTCAGTATCGGTTAAACGCAAATGTTCAAATTAAATTTAAATAGACGCGTCGAACATAATTAATTATTAATTCGTTTTATAGTTCTTTTTTTTTCCTTTTTTTTTTTTTGTAGATAAATTATTTAGAAATAATTAGTTTAAACAGCTGCTGTGCGAAATTTCATTTTGATTGTCGCGCCAACAGATGTGCACTATAGCGCCACCTCGATGTCTCGAAATCGAAGTGTATTCTGCGATTCTCGATGCCAATTGAGTTCGATAAGTGTAAATGGTCGTTTAATAACAGATGATTGAACGCGTTCCGCGGTACGGCCTAGCATTTATCTGTCAAAACTGGTGACGACCGGCCGATCGGCAATGAGCCGGTTTACGCGTGCCTATTGATCGTTTCGCTCTAAGGTTTTAGGTTATCTGAACGAGTGCTTTGATGAAAGACGTGCGTGTAGATTCCGTGCGTTCAGCATTACGTTTGACGAGTGGCATACACACATCGATCGTGAGTGTACTTTGAGCAATACTGTTAGTTATTATGTGATCGTGAGCCGTGAATCAAGAGAAGAAACGCAGAGAGAAACAAAGAACAAGCGCGGGCATGATCAGGGAAAAAGGAAGGAAAATGCGAGACATTGGAGTTAATATTTTCTGCTATCTCATCGTGGTACTGCTTTTTCTAGCGCCATTCAGTCACGCAGGTAAGCATGGATTCTTCGAAACGATTTCCAGTTCGTTTGCCAGTAAATTGAGCTTCTCTGTATCAAGTGTGATCAAAATTGGTTCGTTTAATCGAACCATTGGGGTCACCCCTGTAAGGCCACAATAGCCTCCTTCCGCTTTTTCTTCGTCTCTCCCTTTACCCCTCTCTCTCCCGTTCTCTCTCTTTCTCTTTCGCGCGCCCACTCGTTCTTTCTTTCCATTTCTCTCTGATTCTCTTGTTCCCCGACAGCACGTCCGTGTGTCTCTTTCCTCTACCGATGCTTATGGTCTAGAAATTGTGCCCCCCTCCGGTGTTGTGTTTTTCAGTCCTACAATGTTTTTCGCCGGATGGAACACGTTTCTCTCGTTTCATATATACATACTTCGTGCTCGATTTTTCAAACATCAATTATCGCACCTTGTATCTACACGTACTGTCTCTTCCAATGGAAGATAAATGATTAACGCAGCACGTAGCAGACGCTCGTTATCGCATAATCAATTTGATTTGTTTGTTCGGTAGTTGATGTATAATGTACTTTTCGTTGTAATTGTACGTTTGGCAATTTTTTTCTTTCCAGGCATTTCCATTTGTACAGAAAATAATATATACGTTGGAGATATTTATTATCGTCTAGTCAGAAAGTACAAAGGTCGTTTAATATATATCGCTTGTTCAACGTATAATTGACATGTTTAAATTACCTTTGTTCGTTTTCCTGACCAAGACGTACAACGTTCGCATCTGTTGAAAGAAATGAATCAACACGATAAGAAGATCCATAGCGTTCAGTATTATTCATTATCAGTGCCAAAAGTATTCATTATCAATACCACTGCTAATACTAGTACTGGTACTAGTATTAATACCATTTTTTTTTTCATTTTTTACCATCATACATACACCAGCTCGCTCAATTGAAAATGTAACTTTATGCCTCGCATTCCGTTTCATAAGAAATAATAAACGCTCAGTTGACACATAAATGCTTTATGTTTAATGGCTGCAATTAGCTTTATTATCAGCGAATGAATAATATTTCGCGACGATTTTGTTACTCATCTTGCATTACTGTCTGACCATGAAATTTACTTTACATGGTTATTCCTGTGTTTATTGACTACGTTGAATTTTTGCATCATGTTTCAATGTGTAGAATAAAATAAAACATTTGTTGTTATTTCATAGACAGTGACTATGACTGAGTATTATTATATTTATTATAGCTGGTTAGTTTCAAGTATATACATAGTACATATTTTCACATGACTATAAAAATTTGACTGTTTGAATATAAAACGTGATAAGAAATACTTTATTAAATAATAAGTATACGCGTAAATTTTTCTGGCTTTAATTATGCAATTTTTTTTCAGTCAAATTTCGTTAGCAACAGGAAGAATAATCGAGTTTCTTAAATAGACGCATACACGCATAACGTAGAATTCAAATGAAAGGTCTCATTGTTCGATCGAGCTATGAATTCCGTGACGATTATCATGGAAAAGTTCATCGGCGGACATCAACGATATAAAATTAATTGCAAGAAATTGAACGCGATACTCGAAGGCTGCGAGATTGACGTTTTGAAACGTTTTGAAACGTTGAGCAAAATTGCTGGAAATATCGTCGCATTCTGACAAGTGGATCACACCGATGCGGCTTATTCAATTAATACAGTGCCATCGATTTAAATCAAAAGAAAGTCCGTTAATTTGCTTGACTCAACCACAGTGTAGTTAACCTCTGTATTGTAGCTGATAAAAACGAATTCGCCTCAATTAACTGATTCAGCCAATTTCGGCTCACGCAGTGTCGATACACAGTCGAGCAATGATATCACTCTCTGCGTGCGCTTTGTGCCTTTTATTCAAACTAAACGAGAAATAATCGTGATAGGAAGAGGAGATAATGACGAACTCGCGACGACGAATTATTGTTTAATTCAAGCGAGACGATCGTACCATTAACGACAATTTTACATTTCCCTGGCGTCTATTATTTTGCGTCCATTTAATGCAAATCGATTAATAACGATTCAATAGGGGGACAGAGCGTAGAGGATAAAATATAGCCTTTGTTCGTAGATATTGCGGCTCACGATGAGAAATTTTATGTATCTAATTAGCGTTAAAATTTTACTTGAATCTTAGCTTCTACGAATACGTGTATGTATTCTATCAATATAATTTTGATAGTCGTGTTTCTTGTTACAATGTTAATGATTCACGTAACGCGTATAATTTATTCATAAAAGGTTTATTTTATTTTTCACTCGTGAAATTAAAGCAGACGTGCAGATTATGTTAATCCCACAAGTGCTTTCCGAGTTAAAATATTCATTACATTGCTCATCATCGGTCGTAATTGTAATGTAGCAAAGCCTTCGTTTGTTTCGTAGTTTGCGTGCTGATATCCATATCTATTAAACTTTGTTTAGACGAAGTAACTAAGCTTTTTGTACCCCTTGCTTTCAGTTCGTACAATCTTTGTAACACGATATATGATTGATTAGCCCTTATCTTGTACAATGTTAACTTATTGATCTCGATGAGGCGACGTCTGATTGAGGATAACTTACTAATTAGTTTGAATTTTCAGCAGGGAACGTTACGAACGAATTTCAACGGTGCGACATCCACAAGGCGGAGAATCAGTGTGGCGAGAATGAAAGGTGCTTTCAAAGTACGAAGGACAAAGAGGGAGAGTGCAAATGCAAGCTGGGTTACGAATTTGAGAAAGGCCAGTGTGTCCAGCTTACAACTACCACGGTTACTAGCATAACTGTTGATCAGCCAGAAGTCGAAGTAAATTCAGGAGGTACATGTGAATGCTGGAGTAGAAATACCGACGAGCATTACAAACAGCCTTTCTAAAAATAATGCTTGCTACTATAGAGAGCAGAACAGAAAATATTCCACGATAATACTGTTTCATTATTTTTTTCTTCAGTCTGATAAATATAGCGGTTGTATTAGCTCGTTATTCATAGAGCAACGATAAGATGGGGTTATCGTGGAAAAAAGAAAAATGCTTAAGCAACAGATGGCCGCAGTTCTGCGTGTGGACGTTACTGAATGAAATTATTTTTACATTCTGTTTAGGTAGTTCTGTAGCTGCCGGTTTGTTAATACCGACTTTCCTCATAGTGATGAGTGTGCTACTGTATTTCATTGCGAGGCGATACAAATGGTTGCAACGAGTTCGACAACTTCGTCCGAATCATTACGGCAATGTCCTAGTCACAAGAGACGACGATGACGACGACGATCCACCAATACCGTAAGCAGGTGCCTAATAACGATTAAAATACCGTGTGCCGTGTACAAACGTGCGAATGTTCTCATTGAAATAAAAAGTGAGAATTTTTGTACGCAGAAACGCTCAGTTACACAATTTATAATTTAAAGCGACAAGCTTTGAGTTACCTTTACGAGGATCACTTTACTGACTAACCGCAATAAAAATTCTATACCGGTTCACATTCAATTTTTCTTCATCTCCGGACAAGTTGCAAGAGAATTTCGATCGATTTCTCTATCGATTTTCTACACGCATTTAATTGCTTATATGTTTCTCTATGTGATGGTGTAATTTCGGGGATTTCGCTGAACGTTGAATGATACGCACGAAAGTTTTCTCTTGGAGCTTGTTACGCTTAGGGAACAATGTTGTGTAACTCTGTGTAAATATATGGAGCAAAGTTTAAATACGAGGTAAATATGCAAGGCAAAATGTCGTCGAACTGAATTAAGAGGCTAAATGTAAACGAGTGTTAGTGTAAGTGTATTTTATGCTAATGTGCGAAACTTCCTTTTCTTTCACACCAATGTGCTATTTACTATGACGTATGTTGCGTTTACATGGCAATTACTTTTATTAAAAATTATGTAATATTTACGTTACTGTTTTTTAATAATGGGGAAGATTCGTAGAGAACATTTGTATAAAGATACTTACACGATCACCGATTCCTATGTTTATATACGATGGTTGTAAGGGACGAGGGATAATTGACTGCGGTTTCAATAGTTTGTAAGAATATATTGAAAGCATAATTTTTTACGATGATATTAAGAAGCTGGTCAGTAAATTTTATATAAATTAATAAATTTGTATTAAAACGATTGTCAGTACACCTTTCGCTGTATACAAAATTTAGAATGAATTACATATTTATGTCCTCGATGTATTCTCCGATAATACAATGAAATTCGTACACGTGATGCAATTAATATCGATCCGGTATATTCATAGATTTTATATTTTTTTAAACGTATAAGGACTCTTATTATTATTTGATATTATTATTATTTACTTTCTCCTTGGAAATTGACGATACTCGGGGTATCGTATCGTGTTCACGTGGACGAATTTTGATCGTTCTCTCTGAATGTCTTGTTCTTTCGAGGGTAACTCTCAAAATGGATGTAACTTTGCCAAAGAATAAACGTTTCAGGATCTAAATTAACGCATACCTCTCAGTTGTAAGCGAACGCGCAAAGAATCTGTGTTATGTGTAATTTCATAATTGCAATTATGAAGTGCATCGTATATTAATATATAATTGATTAATTGTGATTGAACTTTTTGCTACGTGTGAACGTAGTACATTACCCATCTACTTCACTAATGGTATTAATTACGTGTGCTCGATTTAAATGATAATTGGAAGAGAAAAACTTTTACGCGAGAAGAGTGGGCGATTCTTAGTCTTCCTTACGAATCGAAAAGAGTTAACTTTTAAATTACAAGACGTTTAGACGCTGCTGCACTCATACCAAAAGAATGTTGCATTTCATGCTCTATATTGTTTCTTGTACTATAGCGAAAACTTGTAAATAACTTCCCGCCATTCCGCGGGTGCGTATTCTTGCCAGCCAATCATTCTCTTTCCTATAGTGTATAATCTAATCGTGATTCTAAGAAGAAAAATCGCATACACATGTAAGAAAAGAGGAATCTTTACGTGAAAGATTATTGAAGCGCGCACATTTGCGAGATTTATATAGTATATGTATATACATACACATATATACATACATATACATATATGTACATGTATATATATATATATATATATATATGTATGTATATTTAACCTATTCTTGTATTCTATCATTTTTGTACAGAACTACGCACTAGAGATTGATCGGAGTAATTAGTCGGTGCTCGGGATATATCAATTCCGATTCGTTAGACCGTTCGGCATCGCGGGACGAGATTTGATATTTTTATAGTTCGCGAATACAAATTGAAACGGTGCGACTGGTACTAGCGAATTATCGTTTTTTAGTTCTGTATTGCCGGGAATTCTCTCTTGTATTTTGCGATGGAAGATGGTAAGGCACCGATCGAAACGACACTGTTCATTTTCACTTGTTAACGACACGTCTCGTTAGGCAACACATCTGCGAGGGAAGTTCGACTATATTCGAATGTAATTGTTGTTACCGTTTCTAATAATCATAGCCACGTTTACGCAAAAAAGATCTTGTCGCAATCTTGCAGTACAACTTGTAGACCGAGATTAAATCGAGGCGATATGGATGAGGGGAACACGTTAACTCGTGGGTTAACTTCTTGAGGATGATTCTTAGTTTTTGTGTGTACGTGGCTTTGTTGAATAAATTTTATTCTGTGATGTATTTTATGTTATCTTTGATGGAAACATCATCATCGATTAATCGACGATTCTAGGGGAAATGTTAAGAAAAATGTATACGGGATTGCAAGAGTATAAACTGTCTCACATCCCAGGGGTTGGGGGAGGATTCTACTATTTTTTATAAATAACCAAGAGGGAACACCACTTACACGCCATCGTGTCGGTAAGATAAAGTAATGCAGGAGTAAAGGAAGCGCATTTCGGGAGTTACACCTCACCAACCCAATTCATTCAGTGGAGCTGCTGACGGTGGCCGACCCCTGGGACCCAGACCCAGGGTATATGAAAAACGGCACCCATCCTAGGGTCCTCACGTTACTTGCTTAACCTGAGTTGATCGCCATCGATCCGTTAGTTGGTCCGTATCCACTTTGCGACTTGCGAGGATATATGTTTGGAACTTGGATACTGCGGGGACTCGACATCAGATGAGACCCTTATCCCCAATCTAGTTGCTGGTCAAGGGGAGAGGTTGAAATTGAAATTAAAGTGACAGTGGGGACTTGAACGGGAAAACTTGCAATGACATCGGGGGAAACATCATCATTGATTAATCGATGACTCTCTTGGCGTAAATTTGTTAGGAACAATGTTCACTCGATTACGCTGCGTTGTACGTATATAGGTTGTGTAAATTGCTTTAGAACTGAACAGTTCGCGAGAGATTTGTTTCGTTTCTCTGACAACGAAACGTCGTTTCTTCATTGTCGGTGACCAAAAGGTATCTAAAATCACATATCTAAAAAGTAAAACATATCCAATGAAGTCGTTTGATTCGTCTACTTCTAATAAATGCGTACGAAACGTGTCATCAGAATTCGGTCAGCAATGACCGCAACGAAGAATTTGTAAATATTCATCATCGATAAATATGAAATAGAAAATAAATAAAATAACATTCAAATGGTGTATCATTGATTACTGATATTCCTTTTAATCAACCTGTTTAGTTAACATCGAGTCGAATTAATTATTTATTTCTCACGTTAATGTTATTTAATTTAATTCTTGCGATATAAATGAGATGAAAGATGAACTTATTTTTGTGGGTCTCCATTCGTAGCAACCTCCATGTGGTGGGACCTGGGAAGTCGATATTATTTATAATGTAATACTTGTATTATACTATACATAATATCGAGCTAATGGCTACGAGATTAATCTGCGTTCACTGTATATATTTTTCGGAAAATATATTATAATCAAATTTATATGCGTGTGTTGCTAGTCATTTTAATAATTGTGTTTTGTAAATTTAGGGGAGAGAATTTAGTTATCGATTGCTATAATTCGCAATGAAATACCATATTAGGATATACGAAATAGATTTGTTCATTTTGTCGCTATTTAATATCGTACGTCAAGGCTTTTTAATTTACAACATATTCATGGTAAAATGCATATTCGAGAAAGCTTATTCGCTACCATTATCGAGAAAAAAAAATCGAGACGACAAATGTGCTTTCGTAGAAAATTGTTTACACGTGCGTGTCGCGCTTAGAGTAATAATTTAATCCGAAGGAATGGTAAAGTTAGGCATATAATCGTGCGCATATTTACAAGTTTAGCCGAAAGTAGAAACCGTTTGCAATTTACATCTTGGATCGGAGTTTTATGCCGTAGCCGTTGGATAGCTAGAAGTGTATTCTGACAGTTGGACTATAGTTTTCGAAAAGGTGCCTCTAACTAATACTAAAGAACTATATGTTTTTCCAATAATGATGTTTCAGTTGGATAAACAGTTGGACAATCCTTATTTGCTCGAATCTGTATGACGGTTTGATTATTCAGATATTCGTTTTCTACTTTCAAGACCTTATACACGAAAACTATCCGCTGTCCTGTCCCCTCGTACGAAAGACGTCGAAAAGTTTGTCCACGCGAGTAAAGATCTAATAAATTCCTTTATTCCGAAGAGAAGCCAGCTTCTGCAGAAGACCGTCCCTCCAAGAATGACCGATCGACGTTGGTACAAATGAATTTCACTCGTAGTGATGAATTTCATGCCCGAGTAGGCGGATTCTATAGTTCCAAAGATTTCCTCCAAAAATGTCCCCGTTTCATTCGAATTGCGTTCAGTAGCCAGTGTAATCGTGCCATGATCCCCTTTGCGACCTGTACTGCGTCCCGCTGTATTGAATCGCCTCTGGCGTTCTGTAATACACGGTTCTCAGTCTGTCGTTGCTCACCGCTGGCAGAAATTGAGGGGTAGAAACGAACGGTTTCTGTTGCTGTTGGTTTATGGTCCTCGATACTTTGTAATTGTTCTCG
>KQ435714.1:486989-513229 GCA_001276565.1 Melipona quadrifasciata | reverse complement strand
GAGGCAGGACGAACCCGCTGGGCAGATTTGCCTCCTGATTCAGCGTAGGCGTCAACGCGTCGTTCAAAGTGACGTCGTACTCGCTCTCCGGGATATCCTGCAGCCTGTGCGTTACTTCGTTGAGCCTCTGCTTCACCCTGTAACTTTGAGGCCCGGTCGGTTGTTCCTGGGTCTCGTCGTTCTTAAACGTCGACCCATAAACGTTCGGACTTTCGCTGGCTGTTAGCCTCCCTTTACTCCGAAACGACGAGCCGGACATTTGCACGTTCCCTTCGTTGTTCTGCTGATCCGAAAACTCTTCGGCGGACCATTTAGCCAATCTTGCCTCAAAGTTCTGTCCGTCTTCTGCCTGTGTCTGCTTCGAACCTCCTCTGACGAACGCGTCGTCCAGAGATTTCTGGGGCTCCTCTTCTCTCTGTCTCTCGTTCGGCCTTCTAATCGCGGGACTCGCTACGGACGTATCGTATTCGTCGTTATATTCGTGTTGACCCTCAGTTTGAACGTTCTTGTACGCGTCGTGAGTCTCTTTCTCCTCCTGCTGCGTTTTAGGCTCTTGGGTTGGTTCTCTGAGGTTCTCCTGCGCTGCATCGTGCACGTAATAGTTCTTGGGCCTCTCCTGAACGTTCGTCCTTTCCGTTGGCCTGTCCTCTTCTCTCTTAGGCGTGGTAGCCTTCACACCGACCGGAGACAAGCCTCTTGGATTGGGATTCCCGCCCCTGGATGGCAAGAAGGGACGTTTAACGATGCGAACCGTGGTTCGCGGCGGTGGAGCGGGCGGATCTTCCGGTTCGTCGTAGTAATCCTGCGAATATTCTTCCAACAACGCGGTTTGATACTGGCCACGATCACGTTTTTCATCCTGGTCTCTCTCCTGATAATCCGACTGCTGCTGGTTCGTCCGATACGATTCTTCCTCGTCCTCGATCGGCGCTCGCGTTGTCTGACTCTGCGCGTTCGACTTGGCTGGCTTCTCGGTAGGAGTTTCTCTGTCATCCACAGGTTCCTTCGACGTTGATTCTATTTTGTGAATGAGCTGTTCGGGCAGACAAGTGGTAGTCGTGGTGGTGGTGGTGGTCCTTTCCGTACGATCGTAACTACTTCCTCTTCTTGGCGGTGAGTCCGTAGCCTCTTGCAGATCCTTCGATCTCGAGCCTATCCTAGAACGATCGGCGTCGCGTTCTTTGTCTTGCGGTCGATACTGTCTCTCTGGTTTATCAGCGTCCTGCGTTCTTCCACGATCACGATCCACCACTGGTCTTTCCGCGTTACGATCTTTTCCACGGTCGAGAGATCGATCTCTTCCGCGCTCCGCACCTCGATCTCTGTCTCGATCGTAGTAACGATCTCTCGAGCGATCCGGGTGTTTTCTTGGTCGCAGGTCGTCCTCGTCGTCCCGATACCGAGGTCTGAAATTGGAAATTTTGTTTGTTCGAATCAATCACATTTTCGACGTACGTACGTACGTTTGAAGATGTTGATCGATGTATGTTATTTTGTGTTACGTGTTACAGTATGCATCGTTAGACGTGTTGCGAGCAATTAGTTACGACAGCGAATATAATTGTATCGGTGTTGTGTACGTACGTTACCTTACCTGTAGGGTCGGCCCCTATCCCTGTCTACGACGTCGTAGAAATCTCTGTCCCTGTCTCTGTAAGTTGGTCTTCTTCTCAGTGGTCTTCGAATTGGCCTCAGATCTTCCAATTCATCCTCGTAGTAGTCGTCTTCCGCAATGTCTACCGGTCTTCTTCGAGGTTCCTCTGCTTAATTCCGATGCGTTTAGTTTAGTTTGCCGAATGATGTATCTTACTAAACTTAATCTTAAACTAAATTGTTTAATCCCCCTCGGGGAATAACAGTTACCAGTCGATTGGACGGTCGTGGACTTGTAAGCGTACTTGTCCTGTTCAGAGAGTGGTACTGGCCTCCGAATCTTGGGAGGGGCTCTCGGTCTTGCGTACACCGATGCTACAGGTGCTGCAGGCTTCACCAAACTATCCGAATTCCCGGTTGCACCTGCAGAAACAGCTTCCTTATCCTCGTAATCGTCTCTGTACCTGTAAAGAAATCAAAGGTCGCTTACAGTCGTTCAATTATTGCAGATGAAAGAAAAATCGTCAAAGAGGGATTTCAGAAGTAGAAAATTACAAAAATGTTCCTTTCTGTCAATGTTGTGTATTCTTGGCGAATAATTTTCATTATGCAAGCTTTCGACTATCTCGGGAAATTTCTGTCGTTGGTTAATGCAATCACCTCTTGTCAGAGTAGCGACGATCGTCATTGTCCCTCAGCCTGAATTCGGTTCGCCGATCTTCCAGCTCCGCGTCGTCGACTTCCCTGGACGCGGACCTCGATCCTTGATCGGGATCTCTGGGTCTGACTCTCGCGTCTTCGTCGGGAGAATCTCTCGCTCTGGTAGGATCCCTCCTGTTGTTCCTGCCTGGGTACCGATCCCTCACGCTCGCCTCACGATCTCTGTCGTCCCTGGGAACTCCCTCCCTAGACCTTGGCGCGTCTCTGTCTCGAAAGTCACGATCTCGATCTCTGAAGTCACGATCCCTGTCTCTCCTGTATTTCCGATCGTCGTAGTCGTAGTCGTCCCTGCTGTAGCCGCGCGGACGACTGTAATCGTCGTCGTAGTACTCCTCGTCGTAGTAATCGTACGCCGGTCGTCTCCTAAACGGTCTTCTTCTCCTTGGTAGATCCCTGTCTCTTGGTTGCTGGCGTCCCGCGGCGGCTGCCACCGGTGCCGACGTAGTCGTCGAAGTGGACGTCGTGGAGGTTGTAGTGGCCTTGTACAGGGCATCGTTCCTGTGCCAGTATTTCTTCGAGTTGGCGCAGTCGACCTCGGAGACGAAGTGACAGATGAAGGTCTTCTGGTCGAAGGCTGTGAAGTTGGCGCAGAGGAAGTCGTATCTCGTGCCGAAAAGGCAGTGATGGTACACCTGGAAGAAGATGGGGAAAAATGGATTACTCGGATTGTTCGTGAAAGCAAGCAAGTTGCAAGTTGCATATTGTTCTGTCCTCTCCTTAACTAAAATTTTACATTTTTTTACAGGTACGTGTCACTTGGAATTCGAGAAACGGGAATTATTTTCGGTTGATACCTCAGGACAGGATGGATCTAACAACACACTCGTAACACACTTTTCACCGAACACCAACGTAGCTAGACACCATCGTAGCTTTCACACCGTGACTACGTGTGCTCGAGTAATTGCCCCGAGACCACACAACTGCAACCGGCGGTATTACACGTATAGATGGACTTGCCTCTGTAAAAGTATCCTACGATTGTCTGGCACGTATCGCCCGGTCGGATTATCTAAAGGCATCATCTAGAATCATTCAGAGCACGTCCACTGGTTGGTTCGACTTCGTTTGTTCGAACAAACGTTCCTACATCCGTTTTTTCTTCGCCGTCCTGAATGACAGACGTCTGCCGTTTCCTTCGTTAGTTAATCGTCAAGCCCCTTTCCCTTTTCCTCGTTCATTCTGATTTTCAATCGAATCTTTTCGCATGCGCGAGCGTCGCTAGCAACAGGGGACAGCCTCGAGTTTCTCTATGCTTTGGTAATTTTATTGGAAAGTCCGAGTCCCCTGTTCTAAATTGCAGGAAGTAACTCGTTGCGTATCTGCATGACAAGAACGCTGGTCGGCTTGAAATTGCTGTCGTTGTTTCCAAGCATCTCGTACCGTGTTAGTCCAGCGATTTCGCGATGATGGGTCACGACTATTGCCTAACTTTTAGCTGCTAAATGTCAGACGTACACTACTGCTCAAGAGTCTCCCAAGACGTCTCTCGTTTTTAATACCTAGTTCGAGAGTACAATTCTTCGACTGTTTGTGGATTTTACAGTAGAATTGTTAATATATCGACACTCGTAGATTTTTATTTTTTTTTTGCGTAAAGTAGTGCATTAGTAGTTATGTAGTGCGTAGCATTTATCGTAGGTGGTACAATTGTTTTAATTGCAGTCGTGTTAATATATTAATACAGATTCTTTGGTTGCTAAAAGTCATTTCACTGCTCCACTTTCGAGACGAACGCAGCACTTTTGAGCAAAAGTGTACGATTGATCAATTTAAGTAGCCGTTAGAGAGTCGTGTGATCATCGATATCTCTCCAGCGATTGTAGGTTCGATGAAGCGGGACGCGTGTCTAATTACGAAACGTTCTTGCCGTTTTTGTTTCTCATTAATCTTTCTTTCTT
Source organism: Melipona quadrifasciata (assembly GCA_001276565.1). Taxonomy (NCBI): domain Eukaryota; kingdom Metazoa; phylum Arthropoda; class Insecta; order Hymenoptera; family Apidae; genus Melipona; species Melipona quadrifasciata. Next base: position 509,015 of record KQ435714.1, on the reverse strand, counting down.
GCATTTTCTTTTCTTCCACGTGATATCCGGTAGGGAGATCGTTGCCCCACGAAGAGGGCTGTGCGAGGCGAATCTGCGAACATTTGCATAACAATAGGCTCGTTTGTTCGGTAGCCGGGGCTAAACAATCGATAAGGAACGACGGAAAGGGGCACTCTGCAATCGGTTTCACAATCCAAAGATCGCCGCGCGTGAATCTTGGAACGGTCAGGGACGGGAAGTGTATCGGACCGCGAAAGTCTCGTCTCTTCTTTTCTTCTCGTGTCTCTTTTCACCTCTCCCAGTTGACCTCCGCCTCTCTTCGCATTTTCCAACCGAGTTTTCGTTGTCTCGCGAGCGTGGAAAGATTCGCTTTTCCTCGCGGAACGGAGGATCAAATCGTCCGAGAAATTCGTGCTGTTCGTTGCTCTGTCGTTTAGAATTTTCCTGTTACTTAAGAGCTCCTGGTTTCTATTTCGTTTAAATACACTTTGGACTTTGGATTATTTTTGAAATTATCGACTTTCAGCTTGCATACAGACAAGTCGCGTATAACGTGCTTAGCACGAGCTTAATATCGATTTAGCAACAATTTGATCAAGTTCAAATAACTAGACTACTATTAGATTAGTGTACAAATTCAAGAAGCAACGAGTAGATGATAATCAGCATTCGATTAAAAGCGTCAAACAGTCATCGATATTTGTTTAAGGTATCTGTAAACTATAGTGTCGTTATAAAAAGTTCAATTGCCATTTCAAGTAATATACTTTTGAGAAACAACTCTCTGCGGGATCATTTTGATTGCTTATCTTTGTTCTTCGTTCATAAAATACGAAGACAATCGTATCATGGCAGGAACTTATTGGACGATCTGATGGGCGAAGATGTTTCGTTTGTGCTTGTTCCATTGATGGGAACCGCAGTCACGGACCGTTGACGTTCGTTCGTTTGTGCGAATGGACGATACACCTTGTCAGAAAATCTTTCTCGGGCGTTCATCCAGATGACACTGACTTTCCTTTTCGCTAGAGAACGATCGGTGTCCACTTTTACTCTTGCAACGAGTCGCCATCGGTCCCGCGTTTCTTGATTTACACGCGATTAACAACTGGTTTCCGAAAGAATGGCACACATGGTGTTTCTCAATGCCTGCGTAGGTTTCGTCACACGTGTTGCATTTATCCTGATAAAAAGTATCCTCGTGTTTGTTATGTAAATGCATTGAGATTGGGCAAAGATTTACTCGCGATTCGTGAAAGCGAAAAATTTTGATACTCGAACTTTAACGAATACAGGGTGTTATAAACGATTTTCTTGCAAATTAAATTAATAGTAATTTATAGTACAGCGAAGGACGGCTGTCATGATCATATTGCTTAAATTTAAAATCAGTTTACACGCGTAAAAATTACGAAACATTGTGATATAGTAAAAGAGTAGTATAATGGCACAAATAGCGATCAAAAGTGTAGAGTTAGTATTGAAGTGGTTTCGTTAATTCTTCAATTTGAAAAATTTTAAATATTTAATTGACGTACGAAATTAAATTCAAACAATTCGCATTATTTCACTTTCGCCATTTATATAGAACGCATTAAAAAGTGACCATCGCTATACCAGCGACGACAAAGTTTTTTAAATGTATATTAAGCTAAACAAGGAAAAGTCGCTATCACGTACGGTCAATGAAATTTCTTATTTGTGTAGCCAAATACGGTGTCTGACAGTCGTTACTATAAAAGTAGTATTTATACATAAACCTTAAACAGGTTCTGAGCGATATCTAGCTCGCGAGCCTTTTTATTTCTTCTACGACAAAACTGAATTAACCACGGAACGTTCCCCTATAATTCGAAATATTTAATCGTAAAATAATATTCGATTGGACAAGCGTATTTCACAACATAAATGTACACTTTCGATTTTATTTAAAATTTTACAAACGTTAGCCGTTCAAAAATGTTTTACGTAACACTCGTAATATGTACTAACATATTCACAAAAGATTTTCCTGGGTACTTTCGCGAATCACTGTGTATACGTGTGTATGCAGGTGGTGGTGCGGACTGATTTACCTCGAGAAACTGCACCTTATTAGATCCAGTCTAAAAAGGTTCGCTGCTGATTACCGTATATATCTAGTCAAGAAGCGATAGGCGTTTTTCCACGCGAATTATTTCGTTCTTAATTTCACAGTTTCTTGCGCTTGCACTCTCGAAGCGAGCTGTCTCATTGATTTTTCGTCTCGTTCGCTTGCCTTTCGAAACGAGAAACAGTAAACTTTGGATAATTGCGCTGAATGACCATTGCTGTGAATGCAAAGCGTCGAAAATAAAGGATCGTTTGCTCTTTTCTTCGAGGCATCTTCGAGCGGACGTCGTAGCTCGGGTGTATTCCTCGAGACGCTGACGTTGTTTAAAGAAAGAGAAAGCCCGCCAATTTTCATCGCCAGGAATAGCTAGCCGATTGATACCGCGTCAAGCAGAATAATTACAAAAACGGTCGCAGTTCTCACCTGGCATTTGTGCGGCACGCTCGCGTAAAACCCGTCGTGAAGACCGTCGCATTTGAAGTCGATGTCCTCTGGTATGCTGTTGTAGAACGGATAATCGCTGAGATTGTAGCCGTTCAGTTCGCGAGGCAGATTCGGGTCCCAGATGTAATCGATCTGCGGGATTCCCGTGAGGACGTGTCCGCTCGTCGCGTTCGTTTCGGTGGCCACTGTCGTGGTTGCCTGGACAAAGTCACAAACAGTATTTCAGCGCGAAATTTGCATCACTAAATTGTTAATGTATAATTCTTTTCTAAAAATACAATGACCGTGTTATCCAGTTAGTCGAATTATTCAAAAAAAATTTTTTTTATCAATGGCATTCAGTTTGCTTCAACAATTCTAAGATATTTATTTATAGGGACAGAACAGGAACAGAAACACCATAGTAGTCAACGTGTCAACTCTAAATAGCCAATTCTATTAATTCAATTTCGAATTCTATTTTACATTTTGTATTCACCGTGGTGAAGATTTTTACGTTTTTGCGTTTATTAGAAAATCGAAACTCTAAATTGTCGTTACTCTCGATGAGGATTGATCGACGAGTCGCGTTCTCTGCTTCGAGCTACTCGGTCTATCTTATAGGACAGTTGTTATTTAACGGATCGTAGATTTACCGGCTCTACTGTCAGAGATGAGCTCGCGATGCTACCTCGATGATGTCACGTTGTCATCGTTTCTATGTGAAGGTAAACTTGTTGCTGACGGTAGTTCGGATGAACGTTAATTAATTTAACATGAACGCGCGCGATTGTCGGCTATTGGAACGAGCTGCAAGAAAGAAGAAACGGCTCGTGAAGGAGGGAAGCAGAGAATTTAGATACCTTTCGTTCTATCTTCGCTTTGTTGCGTCAAGCACACGAGGACGTGTGCTTTGAAAACAGAAACAGACAACGCGTGAGTTATCGTTTATTGCAAGCTCACGAACAGAGAGAAATATCGTCGTAATCTTTCTATCTTCGCGTCGTTGCGTCAAGCGCACGAGGATGTATAATTGGAAAATAGGAACGAACGCGTGGTTGAAGCATCGCGACTGTGGCATCGTCGGCGCGATTTGCATCATCGGTGATGAACGATCTCCCTGATTCTATTCCTGTACTGGTAAATCGAGTATTCGCAACAGAGTGGCGGAACCATCGATTTCGCACCATGGTTTCACTATACGCGAGCAACTTTTCCGTTCGATTATATTCATGAAGCCAAAAGGAAACTGAGATCGTAATTATCGGAGTGATTGGAAAAGTCACTCTGTCTAGAACAGGCGTGTCCAACCGTATTTTATAACTAAAATTGGAATAATTGAATTTTAACCATGAACGTTCATGACTTTTGGGGAGTACTTGTATTTGCGAGCAGATTTTGTTCCCATACAAAGCGCACAGAAAATAAAATAAAAACAAAAATTTTAGACGAACATCTCGAAAGTATTGTATCAAATCAGATATTGATGAACTGGTATTTAAAAAACAAGCTCAGTGTTCTCATTGCAAATTTTCATATGTTTTAAATTGATGTGAATATATTTTTCTAATGAACTGATAAAGAATTTATGTAAACTATGTGCTAGAACTCTAGATCTAAAAGGTTGGACACCCATGATCTGGAATCTAGAAAATACCTCTGTATCCTCGTTTTCATTCTCGCGCACGTGACTGTCCTCGGTGGTGCTGCTGGTGGAAGTGGTGGTAGTGGTTGATGTCGAGGTTGTGGCGATCTTGAATTTCGGCCTGGTGGGCTTTCGTTCGGCTGAGATCGCGTTCGTCAATAGGATTCCTGAAAGGTAAACGAGAAGAAAGTACGTAACATGGTCGGCAAAACAGAAGCGCGATCAGAGATTTCGTAGTTGGTCTTTCGCCCTTGGATTGGTTTTTCCCGGTTTTCCTCGAGATTGCGGTAAGCGTCAAAACCGTAACGATTGTAATTTGTTTGAGTTTAATCGGTGGAACGTGCTGGAAAGGGACAGCTGTTCGACACGTAGGTAAATAATCAGAACCTGGTACGCACAAGTTGCGAAGCGGGTTGCACAAGTCGCGAAGAAGCGTCGGCGTTGCAAAATCTGCGCACATGAGAAGATCAGCGAGAGCTCGGTTCAAAGTGTTGCAATTTTCCGTGGCGCAGATGAACGTGTTCGGTTGGGCAATTGTTTTTAAGCAGCTCAAGGCTGTCTATTGATTCGTTTCTTTTTTTCATTAAGATTTGTTAATTTACGAGAGGAGATCGTACGATACGATACTTGATCTTCTTTCCGTTGGGGAAGGTCTTGAGACCGATTCTTCTTAGCTTCCACGACCGTCGAAAATCGAAATCCGTCTTTTCACGACTGCTTAAATTTCAATTGACGAGTTGAAGGAGCGTTAGAGTATCGTATTCGTGGAAATGTAATTTGTAAATTTGTACAAGCATCAGCGACCTAGAAATTATTTACAAACTGGCGTTTTATCACTGAAAGTGATTTTAGCGGGGGTAACTCAGGGGTAAATCGGGCCTCTTTAGGTGCAACGCTGATGCAACGAAAATTAGCGATTGGTTGATTTGGGTCACGTGATTCGTGAGGGGGCGTGGGGTAGACCTCGAGTAGGAGTGGCGTTGTCTGGCACTGAGCGATCGCGCCTGTAATTTGTTTTGTATCGATTCAAATGTTTGCATATCAGTAAAATTTTACAGCAAAAAAGTTGTCTCCATTTGCTAGTCAGAACAGTTGCTTTTGGGCCCTTCAGTGAGACGAATCGGTACAAGTCGTGCAGTTTTTTACTTAAACCCTTTCTTTCAGTATATATGTATTTTTAACCGTGAAACAAAAGAGGCGGGAACCAGCCCCTATCGGACAATGCTGATTGTAATCTAAATTCTACGTCATTTTTTACATTTTCTCCCTCTTCGCCAAAACGATGTGTCCCGTTAATGAACTCGAATTAAATTAATTCGCAAAATCTTTGCCCGTCAGCCCCCAATCTAATGAAATCAAACCGGTTCAAGGTCGGCGACAACCTTTCGAACCAGACGGGATACGACTCGTCGTTCCAAATACGATACAGAAACCGCAACACAACATACTTTCGCAAGGGGTGTTTGGACAGTGAAGTGGTCCCCGGGCACGATCGATTTCGGCGTGAGGATCTCTTTTACGATCCTTCTCGGAGAGGGGACGTCCTCGACGCCTTTGAAAAACACGTAGCCCGGCAACGGTTGTGCACCTTTGTAACGGGATTGTGGTTTTCCGAGCAGGGATCGATAACGAGCGTAACCGGCGACGTTGCATAAAAATGAATTATGGGAACGTGCTCGCATTCCGTTTGTGGGAAACGCTCGGCGTGGGCGCACCCCTCGCTTGGAAACGTAACAGCAAAACGTTTTCGTGACGAAACAAGCCTGCCGGCGGTATAAACAAATTGCTCCATTCCGATTTTATATCGGCCGACTAACGATTGTCTTTCCGATTCCCGCTCCGAATGGGAACGCCGTGACATTCTCATTAAAGAAGGGCGTAACGATATCGAATGGTTTTACTCGATGTGCTCGATCTCACTCCCTCGTATTGGTTGTTTTTCGTTCAATCGTTCAATCGCTCAATCGCACTCTCTTTCATCGTATAATCTTTTCAGTTCGCATTCATTTTTTATCGAAGAAATCGTAAAGTTCGAAGGTTAAATGGGAATTTTGTAATTTCAGTACTACTCGAGGGCGTGCATACTGATTGGAAAAGTAGAGCGAATAGGTACAGACAAAAGTGAGCGCAAAGTTTTGCAACAAACCAGTAATATAATTTTACGACATTTTGGCAGAATTGATTGGCAATTATTAAATTTAGAAATTGTTTCTCCACAAGGCGCGAGAAGTCTGATCTTTTCTTGTCTTTGTTCTTAAACGTTTTATTCAAAATTCTCATTCGCACGAAACGAAAATGAGATGAAACGCAAAGACAGAATTACGAGTACATCTTTCACCGAGAACTGTGTTTCAAAGATTACGCGAGTAAATTTGTGCGCGTACCGGAGAATGGAATATTCGCGCAGAAATTTTTGCGATCCCGAGGAATCGAAATGCGGTTATTGGGTGCTGTATCGTTCGGTGGCTTTCAAACAAGTTTTCGAAGGCCTCGGCTGTTTCTCAACGCGGGGAGCGAATAATGTCAGAAAACGTGAGCGTTTTGAAACGTTCCAAACTGGCTCGGGATCGCGAATCTCTTGGTTAAAAAAAAGAGTTGCATCGTCGTCGATGGAAATTGCTCGTCGAAAATATCCCGTCTCGATAGAAAATTTCGGAGCTCGTCGGTTCGCGCTGCACGTCGCGATAGAACAAAGGAAGCGAGCTCCTTGATATGCGCAGCAGGTTCGTCTTTTCCTTCGTGGAATCTTTTTCGTCAAGCTGTTTCGCGCGTCACGCGCCCGTTCTTCTGCGTCGTGAATACGAAACGTAACATCTTTTTTCTTTTTCTCGCGTCGGTTCGGTGACAGATTCGATCTTTCTACCGATCTTTCAAATTCACAAATGAAGCGAGAGTTGCATCGAGGAGTGAGTATGACGAACCTTGAACAACATCGATGCAAAATTCTCGGATGGAAGGTCGACCGCTGTCTTCGACATTCCTCTCCGGATATGGGGAGCCCGAAAATACTAAGGACCTCCGTCGAAATACGATCGAGATTAATTAATTCTTAATTGGTATCGTTGGGTCATCGAGAACTACAACAATTCAGAGTTAAATTAGTTGGAACGTTTTCCATTCGATTGAATCTTATCCCTAACATCTGCGAAGCAAAATCAGATTTGCTCGAAACTTTCATAATTTCAAAACTGTAAATCGCTATGATCCAACGATACTATTTGGGGGTCAAAATCTATTCCGAATGACGGCTCGGATGTTTTAGTTTCGAAAGTTGAAAATTCGTTTCACTTACCGTACAGAGCGAGCAGAAGCCACCTTTTCTCCCGCATGTTGGCGCTGCTGTAACAGACAGAATTGCATCTAGTTAATTCCACGCGAAGAATTTCGAAAAGGCGACCATTCGTAGCCGTTCGAGGGTCCAAGAAAAAAGAAAAAAAAAGAATCGATAGCACAGCTTTTCATTGCCAAAACTTTCCGATATTGAGTTGTACGGAGCATTAATCGAGACGTACGCAGTTCTGGCATAGACCGGTACAGGCACTTGAGCATATGGGAACGGTTAGGAACTTTCTCTGTGCTGTCACCACTGCTAACCATATAATGCAAGGATAATGTAGGTGTTATATAAATGCGCGATCACGTAATACCGGGTGTGACTTTGTCGTCACTGGCTGCGCATGCTACTCCTGCTAATTACTAAAACAAAGAGGACTTTACTCTTCGGGTACCCGGTATATCTCTCTTCCGCTACACTCGACTGACGAAACTTTTTCGAAACCACTGGCCGGCCTTCTACGAGCAAACAGCCGCGCAGAGAAATTAGCATAGGCGACGAAAATCTTATGGGAATACTTTTTTTCTCGTTAAGTAGACGAATATCTCGAGGCTCAGTTTCGAAGCTCATGCTCGGCGCAGGTTTTCAAAAGAATGTGAAACGGAGACTCGGTGAAAGTGAGTTTGCCGATAAGATTGGATCTCGTGATAGGTTTTGACTACGCAATTGGCTGTATTTTTACTTTTCTGCTGATCAGAGACACTGTTTGTCGAAATTCGTAATTGATTTTCTACTTAGGATTAAATCCTCTCTCTCGGATGCGGTAATTTCTTTATTTAAAGATTCTCTGCGTTCGTGAATTCTTTCCCCCGAGTTGGCAGAACTGTAAAATTCTCAATTGATATTATCCACAAATATACGTAAGAGACAGAGGATTTAATTTCAAACCGAAAATCAATCGTAAATTTCGATAAATCTTTGATCTATCTCTGATCGGCAGAAAAGTAAAAAGCAGAGTACCCAATTTGATATTCTTCGTTCCGCGTGACATTCTAAATCAATAAAATCCCAAGTTAAAGTCTCAAATTAATTCGTCGAAAGTCGACTTCCTCGTCTGGGTATTTATACGAATTCTCTAGTCTTCGCTTCGGTTTTGGATAAAAAAAATGTAGAGCGCTCGGGCCGATCGCGGCATATTTTCGAATTAATTAAGCGCTGTATCGCGCTCCAGTTCGCAGAGGCGGATCGTTATCGTTGGCGTAAAAGCGGCAGGAAAAGCCAGAAAGGAGAGTAGAATGGCCGCGTTGCTCGCAGAGAGACAGAGAGAATCGCGGAATTATCGCGGTTACACAAGTTTCGTTATTGCTTTCTTCGCTCGTGTCACAAACGAACGCCGTGTGTGCCGAGTTCTCAGGCCAGCTGGGAAAAGTTCAGCCGGCGTTGTTCGTCTCGTTCGGAAGAAGCCGCGATTACGCGATCGCGCGATTCAACGAGCGTCTGTTTTACAAGTACCGTACGATTCGCCCGCCGCTCGAGACTCCCCGCTTCCAGAGTCGCGCAGAAATTTCGATGAAACATCCTCCGGCTACTCTCGGGCGTTGTACCGTTTTTTTACCGATGACCAATGCAAATACGTTTTCTCCGTGGAATCAAATTCTCTACTTTATCGAGTTGCGCGCGAGAACGCGGCGCTCGTAACGTTACCTTACGGTAAATTGCGTTATGTTACGACACGCGTAACGGTCATCCCACGACCGCTAAAGGTCACCGGAAGTAATGGCTGGCGCGACTAGTTGCTCGATCCATTTGATTTCTTAAACGTTCTGTGATTTTTCCAATATATAATTTGTGATTTTTGTTGGAAATTTCAACAGCAGGTGTAAAACGTACTTTTAAATAAAAAAATTAAAGCTTGTCGTACTCCGTCGTGTTACAAAGTTATTCTATTTCTTTTAGTCTCTAATGGAAATTTCACATTTGAATCTAAAACGTCGGTAGTTCTAGCGTTCCTCTCGAAAGTTTCAGCAAGTTCGAAATAAATTCCATTGTAATATCCAGTACTAGATAATTAATATATATATAAAGATACTATTTAGTGGTGCAACTTTGTTGTTTTTCCTCTAAACGAAATTCAGCAAGCCTTTCCGCTTGTCTTTACGAACATGCCCTTTTCGTTAGTGGGCGTGAATTTGTTTCGATACATTCGTTCTAAACGCACCGCGCGACGTTGGATTTATTATTTTTCGAACAAAGCGTTGGCAGAGGGCGTGGTTAGGAAAACCCGATAGCCTTCAAAAGTCGTACAGGTTGCCGCGGCAAGCTTTCATTTCCTCGTGCTTGCTGCTCGAGACGGCTATCGATGAGTTGCGTTATCGGAAATTGCTACGAAGAAGCTACGTTTCGATGGCGGTAATAACGACGAGGCGACGAATGGAAAACGGTTGAAATCGAATGACTGCGTTCCGCGTCGATTCCTGACGAATTTCCGCATTTTTTCGAACATTTTTCCCGCGCCACGTGCCTCGACAGCTTTTGCAATCGGTTAAAAGCAGAACGTGAGAATTATTTTCTCCTTTCCAGTTTCATTTAACTCCTCGTATCGTTACACTATTGATCGTAAGTTTGGTGCACGTTTCGTGTCTGTAATATGTACATAGATTTCTTTACTTACAATTAAAGTACTTTACCATGTTGCGTACTGTACAAAATAAACATTTTGTGCTTATAGCCAAAAAATTTACTTTAAATTTTGTTTAATTATAATTCAATGTTAAATTAGAAAATTAAACTTTGGCCGATAATCGTGCGCACAGTTCGCATTTACCGGATACTCGAATCGCGGATCATTGTGCAGTGGAAGGAGCTGTTAGCAGTCAGCCAGGCGCTTATCATCGCGCCTCCAAGTAGATTCCGCTCGTCGCGTTCAGACATTCCACGGAAATGTTTTTCACAGCGAGGCCGTTTACTTTCTCGCAGATTTTCCCCACAGCCAGGATTCAGATTGTCCGTTAGGTAACGCGATTGGCGTCGATCTGAGCGCGTGTGCGAGCTGATCACGATTGCAACGTGATCGGGTGAGGTCAAGGCGCGGAGCAATTAAACTCGATCCTGAAAAAGAGAGGCAACGCGATATTTTCCCAGCCGTTGGAGATCCAAACATGCAACGTGCACGGGTTGTTTTTGAAATCTTGCGACTCTACAGATAAAGGTGTCATTTTTTCAACGAACTCAAACTTGAGAATTTGTCAATTTGTACACGAGGATGTTTCATTTTTGCGAAAATTCAACTCGAATATTGACCGATTCCCAACCGTAAACACTTAAAGTGTCATACTTCCAATATATTTTCAAACGTGAGTCCAAATGGTCGAGCACGATTTCAAAAATCGTGTTACTCCACGTAGACAAATTGAGAAGGAATACCGCGCGTTTCGCCTCTTTCATCCGTGTTCCACGTTCGTCGGTGACTACAAACTATTACCACGTATCGCGGGTAGAAAGTGTCCCGCCGAGACGAGACACCGGTGTGTATAACCATGCATTCCTCGCGACGTGTGTATACGCGGTCTTCTCCGTCGCCGTAACTCGTTAGACACTTGTTGCATTCGCGGCGGTGCAGCAACGTAATTACGCACAGTAGATTGAGACGGCTGTGGTCAGACCTCTCTCGCGTGCGCGCGCGAGTGCCAGCGCTATCAGACTCTCGGCCTCCGTCTCTCGTTTGTCGCTTTCAATTACAATCACGAATTACAGTTATTCGGGAAGGTGTTGGTAGGATAATGAGGCAGACCACGAATGTGGGTTTCTTTCTCTTTCTCCTGATCCTTTCGAGCCGTTCGAGAGAAGGACTCTTCGTTGCTTCGTACGTAGAAAGCGTTCGATTGTGCAGGCGAACACGTGCGTCGCTAGGCTGGAGCAGGAATATGGAACGGAGACCATATCGCGATTGCTTTTATTCACCTGCTGGCTCGAAACAGCTGTTGTCGCAATCGTGACAGTGTAATAAGGATTTGCACCGTTGTACAAATTTCCCGACGTTTTCTTCGAACGGAGAGGGAGAGAGAGAGAGAGAGAGAGAGATGGAAATTCGCATTCGAACGTATCCTGTTCAGTCACGGAGACGTGAAAAATCGAGCATCGTTGTGCTGCGAAGGTGCGCCTTAATGCTGACTGGTTTTTCGTGTCAAGGTGCCAGAATTATCCGGATTGGACGCGTGCGTGTAAAGCTGGTAGAAGTTGACACGTATACCGTTCTAATCGCCGTCAGGCGATAATCGTTTGATCGCGTAAATAGGAAGCTGTCTTGCTCGCAGTAATTTCGAAATCTCTTCGACCTCGACGATGATTCGATTCCAACTTTGCAGTTATTTTTTATCCACGCGTTCTTTCTTCGTACGTTGATGGTTCGGGTTTTTAATTACTAATCGTCACAGTTCTTCGTAATATCTTTTTTCCTTAGACCATACATAATTCCGAACATAATTGTTAGCTGGTGCTTTTAAAAACTAAAACTCGTAACACTTTCGCGCGTTCTTTCTCCAAAAAATTTCTCGATTAGTCGCGACTCCTTTCCATTGTACAACGGTTTTTAAATACTTGATGCCACAATCACCGCGATATCTTTCTCCGTTGCAAGTACGAGCCTAGAAGATCGTTTTCAGCGAGCATAATCGATCTCGTGTTCGGTAAAAGCGGCCAGCGTTACGTAATCGCTCGCGGCGATTCCATTCATCGACGGGTAACATCGTCTTCGCGACGAAGCACGTTCGTCGTTGCTGTGCGATATCTAAAATTCACTCGAGCTTTCCGCCTCGAGTTCGCTCAACCAGGAACCCGGGAGGAAGGCGTGATGCTCATTTTAATTGGCGCGAACGTGTCAATTTTTGTGGGACGACGACGTGTTCGCTTTTGCCGCGGTTAGAACCGGCTTCGGGATAAATGATTTCACTCTCCACTCGGGTGAATAAAATTTACCCGACCGTAAAGTGCCGTTCGCGACGTTTTATCGGCAGATTGTGCAAGCTCGCCGTGGCGAATAAACCGGCGTTACAACCCTGGAACGGTGCGCGAGGCTTCTCCTCGCGCGGTTTTACCACTTTTTTTGTTCGTCCGTCGTTAGTTTGACGGTAAAAGGCAAGAACGAGCCACGGGTCAACGAAACGAACGATATTAATGATAAGAAACGCACTCGCTTTCTATTTATCGTCGCATCTAACGCGCTCACTGGTGGTCGTTGCTTCTGGATGATCCAGAATGCAAATTTCGTAATTGGAGATAGAGAAAGAGAAACACGAACGAGAATGAAGAAACAAACGTAGCAAAGAAAGACACTCGCTTTCCATTTGTTTTCACAAGCAATATCGCAGCAGTATTTCGCTTATCGGTGGTCGTTCGACGATCTAGAATGCAGTTTCGCCATCGTTGCAGAGAAAATTTTGTAACTGGGGGAGGGAGATCGACGTAATTCTCGAGACCGCAGCCGTATCGCTATAGAGGAAGAAACGTTGTTTCCGGAATCGGAAATTGGACTTGTCTTCTCCGTCCTCCTCTTCCCTCCCGCGACGTTGTTTCTCGAGAGAAAGAGAGAAAAAGAGAAAGAGAGAGAGAGAGAGGCCTTCGTGTATAATTAGCGCAATTAATGTGTCGTGAAGCTGCTACGCCTCTTTTCTCGTGTTTCTCAGCCGCAGGAACAATTGCGCGCTGAGAGAGAGCATAACGAGGCCGATGTTGAATCGTACACGAGAGATGTTTCACGGATTGCTTCCTACCGCTCCGTAAATTATACCCTCGTCTAGAAATTACACCACACCGTTGAAACGGAGAGTTCTTGAAATATCGAACGGCACGAGATAGCAGAAAAATAGGAAATCGCGGACTCGCAGCCTTCTCGCGGTGAGAATTTTAGACCAAAGTAGACTCTAAAGAAATTAAGCAACTCTCTTAAAGAGAGTTCACTGATATATTTGTTTCGTTGCAAGAATTAACTCTGATTGGAAAAACTGCCAAAAATACAGACGCATTGAAGAATATAAAGAAATTATTTTAGTTGTCCCCGCTTGAGTGCAAATTTCGCGATGTGTCTCTCACTTTCGCAAAAGCTGCTTATTATTATGCTTTCAGGTATCGTTCGAAATCCAATTTATCGGTGCAGATCGCGGTAGCGATCATCGAAAGTAGGCGCCGTGCGATATTCACGCGTGCCTCGTAGAACACTCTGACACACTTTGTCTCGTTTCGAAAGCGATGGTCAAATTTCGCTTTATCCCAACGTAAAATAGTAGTCGTTAAAATCGTCTTTCACCAGTCTTTCGTTCCAAATAAACGATTCATTTCGTAGAATTATCAATTTCTTTGTTACACGGTGGCTAACGAAAGCGTCGGAGAGTATTTCATTTGGCAATATTTTCAAAGACAGAAACGAAAAGGCAGATTCGCCAGTTTTCGACACGCAGCGCACGTTGAATTGCAAGACGCATGCTCTCGAAGGAGCAAAAATAGACAAAGAGAGGTCGTTTGTATCGTCGACAAAACCAACAGCGTCTCGAGACGACCACGGAATATTACGTATTGCCATTGTTTAAGCAAAAGTGAATTTCGAAACGTCGTCCTCTCGCATGGGAGCCAATTCAATAAATTCTAACGCCACTTGGTCGGTACCACGATGATGGTTCATTAGCCAGACGCGTGACGTTCATTTTCGAAAGAATTCTTTGTAACAGGAATTCTCCACAAGGCCCACGCTGCTCGATCGAAACATCATTAACCTTTCGAGGACGGAGGTTGAACGTCTCTCCCGAGGAGGAGATAAATTTATTTTTATTCCTTTCCTCTGGGTATTTCTAAACGAGAAGGACAAATCGATCCGAACCACATTGAATTTACCAATTTCAAAGTTCAGTGTGTCGTGCCGACGCTTTTAGCTGTTCTCTATTAAAATATTCCCTCGAACAGTTTATGAAAGTGACGAAGAAACCGCAGAAATACGCATAGTCACATTTCTTCAATTACGCCTCGTGAAATTCAATTTCGAACGCGTTTAAAGGCATTCACGCGTTTCGTGTAACGAAGCCTTCCTTTTCATTGAACTATGGCATACAATACGTAGAAAATGGTTGCGCCAACATAGCGGATAATTTTATATCACACTTATCGCACTTATCAGCGTGCAATTATTCGACCCCCATACTCCACGCTGTGCGAGAATTAAATCGTATTCAACGTGTGTTCTCGCGTGTTTCTTCACTTTTGTCGGTGCCTAATTGGAGTCGCGACGCACCTTGGGGGCAAAACTTCAGAAACCGTGAGTTTTTCGTGGAGAATCGCCGACCCACGGCCATTAAGCCTATTCCGGCTGTTCGATTACGACGAACTGCACAGCTCGTTTATTTTTCCGACGGCGTATAGCGGGAGAAAGCAGACCGCGCGTTCTTGTGTCGTAACGCGGGGTTTCGTTCGCGTTCGCGTTCGCGCTCGCGTTCGCGTTCGCGCTGGCGCTCGCCTCTCGATATTGCTTATCGAGAAGGATACGTACGACAAAATATCGGCCGATGTACGTGCGAAACATAAGCTCGCGAAAACGTCCCCCAACCGATTGCGCAGCCGATTGCGAGTCGTAACGTGTCGGCGGCTCGCAGTAACCTGTAATTACTAGACGACGAGCCTCTTTCTTGCTTTTGGAGGGAAGTTCCAGCAGGTGTTCATTTTCGAGGCTGCTTTCCTCGCTTTCCTTCGTATTCGCACGGATCTCCTCGAATCCCCAAAGGCTTTCACATCGCGTCTTTTTCACCAATAGTTTCTCCTCGTCTCGAAATATACTTGCACATGTGCGTGCGTAATTTCGTTCGGTGTTTCATCTAATTGGAAGAGAATGAGCAGTTTCGTGCAACTGGAGTTTGTATTTATTAGTAATTTTCTGATTCAATCTGTCAAAATTTCCATTCCTGTGAACGTTGTTAATTTGCAGCCTCGGTGGACTTGGCTCGCGTAGACAACATTCGCAGAAGATTCGCAGGGATTTCGTCGAGGGGTCGCCGTAATCTAGGCGTGTCGCGAGCCTAACGGGCTGCTCGCGAAAATAAATTCACTTTCAAGCGTGTGTTGAATCGGCCACGGAATCCGTCGATCGAAAGTGAACGTTGGACGCGTTAGAATGCAACAAGGAGGAAAGGAGAGAACGAAGGGGAGACACCGAAAGGGGGAGAGTGGTTGGTCGAGGCACTGTCGAGGTTACGGAAAACCGCGAGAGATTAATCGGCAAAGTGGTCGATCCGCCGTGAACGCCGTGGTTCGTTCGTTTTCACACGGGCCGTTGAGAAAAATCGAAACTACAATTAGCCGGCGTGTAATTTCATTAACGGCTGAACTTACGCTCGCTTCTTTCAATCGTCGTTGCGGTGTTGTAACACGCGTAATTCGTCGAGAAGGTTACGCCGCGCTTTATAGTTTCGACGTGAAACCCAAGCGCGCCATGAACTCGTTCAGTATCAACCAAATACTTTCTATATTTCTATATTTCTCGATTTCTTTCCTTTTCTTTCTTTCGCTCCGTGTTTAAACTCAGCTCACTGATTTGCTTCATCTTTATCTTCATTTCCTCTGTAATTTTTTCTTCGTCGATCTTTGCCTCTTTCGTTGCAAATAAAAATAAGAATATAATTCGATTCGAAAGTAAGTTTGAATTTCCCGGCATCTCGCGCAGAAACTCGATTATTTGCCCGCGTGTTTCTTTTCCCTTCGCGGATCAGAAGTCGCGGGAGCGAAAGAGCGTGAAGATATTCCACTTCCTAGAGGTCAACGAGAACTCGAGTTCTGTAAGAAAAAAGAAAGAAAAGGAAATACGCGTACCATGCGTCGATTATGGTTATCTTGATGTATGTATTTACTTGTACACGTTCGCGTGCGTGTTCTCTTAACACGTGCTTCGCGGTTCCATTTCCTGAAAACGAAACTACGCTCGTTAATCGGCGATCCTCGCGTTTTTACTCCGAAATTAATTCGAAACGCATGAAAATACACGTGTAACGCTGGAAACGCGAACAGAAAGAAAAGAAAAAAAAAATACGATCGACGCGAGGCAAACGTATCGGCGATGCTCTTTTTTCCCTTTCACCTTACTGGGCAACCTCGAGGTAAACAGCGAGCGTAGGAGTCGCGCTCCTTTTTCCACGAAAGGGGGAAAAAAAAGGAAGAAAAAGGAGAAATGGAAAGTCGGGCGGCCGTTTAAATTCGACGATAGAACCAGTTCGCTTTCGTTTGTCACCTCCGAAGATGTAAAAATTTTAGAAGATCCGGCGGTCAGCGAAAGTCCTGGCGCCTTTATCTCTGCTCCTGAGGCTCTCGCGCGCCGCTCCGTCGTCCTTTCACGATTTCAAACGTACATACATCGCTCGTCGCCAATCGCGACCGAGCTGCGTCTCCTCGGAACTTCCGAAGTAATTCAATTTCGTGTTTAATTCGAAAGAATTTCAACCTTCAGCAAAATCAGAGAATTTTAAACCGGAACGAGATTCCGTTTCGACTCGTGCGAAGGAATTTTATATGTTCGAAGAGATTCGAGCTCGAAATTCTGATATTCCAAAGAGTTTGACTCGAATTCGTTTGGAACAGTCGCAGTTGAAAGGGAAATCAGTTTCAGTTCTCTCCAGGGAATTTCAAATTCGCGAAACTAAGAGCTTGGAACGGCTTGAACCGCCGGTAGCGAGCCAAGGGTTTTCCCTCGCGTTGTTACGAAAATTGAACGCGAGACTTGAATGCCGGAGCGTTGCGTGGCGCTTCTGATCTTTTTTATTCGACTATATCGAGGCAACGAGTCCGTTGGAGTAGTTTCGTTAGCCGCGAGCTAAAACGATTCGAGCCTGGGCTCGAGGAACGCTCACGTGGAAGGATTGTCGCAAGAAAATGCTGACATTCTGGCCGCGGGCAGAGACCCAGCACTTTTAACCGTTCAAACAAATCACTGTGATTACCGCTGCTTAAGTAATCCAAATTTAATAATTTCCCCGACTCTTCTCTCTGCTCGCTCGTGGAAAGAAGGCAACGCTTCGCCTTGTGGTATAAATAGCGAAGGAATTGCCACTACTTTCGCCACGTTAATCTCGTAAACTCTCGTAAGCTCTAACAAAACCTCCGTTTCCATCGTTTCGTCTCTTCTTTCCGAAATATCGAACGGTCCGTCGAGACGCACGAACAATCGCGTGTCAGAGATACAATTCGGCAGATTTCCAAGAGGCTCTCTCTGCCTCCAAAAATCTCGCCTTTACAGAGCAGAATTTTACACAGGGGAATCTCACTCTCCGTTGTTCGAACGTTCGCGTCGACTTCGAAGGGAGCAGCTCGTTTAAAATTAGCCTAGAGGTAAAGAAAGTTTGCGCACAGACCTGTCTCTCGGCTCCGTCGATTTTTCGTTAATCCCTCATGAAAGCACCGTCCTCACATCGAGGCTCACTCCCGAGTATACTTGTCACACCTGTACACCGTGGCAGCGAGGAAACGATCTTGAGAAAGCACTTGCGCGTGTCGTCGGCTCGATCCCCGATTGGCGGTGGATGGAAATTCGCTGCCTCGAATTTTCCCGAGAGGAGGACGAATCGAATTGGATTCGGGTGGAAAGGCACACTGCG
Source organism: Melipona quadrifasciata (assembly GCA_001276565.1). Lineage (NCBI taxonomy): Eukaryota > Metazoa > Arthropoda > Insecta > Hymenoptera > Apidae > Melipona > Melipona quadrifasciata. The sequence goes on along the minus strand of KQ435714.1, from coordinate 490,980 downwards.
TTTGGTAGTTGGTAGAGGGCAAGACCGCGGTCCGGTCCGGCCAGAAGACTGCGCGATGGAAGTGGGAAAGCCAGCAGCAGGAGCGTTGCGCTCCGAGCAGCGTCGTCTGGTCGAGCTTTCTACGGCGGAGGATAAGGTCGAGGAGGGGGCCTGCACGGACATTGGCGTCTCTTGGCCGGTCTCCGTCTCGGCATTGGCGTAGCTCCGTCGAAAAATCGGTCCCCGCCGGCAGCGAAAGGCTCGCCAGTAGCCACCTGCGTCGCCACCTGATAGCCAACGCGCGATACAGAACCGAGCTGAATCGAGCCGAATCGAACCAATAACACGCTCTTTCCGTCGGACCTTTCAAACTTGACTCTCTCGGCAGCCAACGCAGAAATTACAGAAGGCCGTCCGTTTCTATCGGCGTGTCGTTGCGGTCTTACTCTTACCACCCGATTCTCTCGCCTGTTGTCCTCTCGTTTTCCAGCGGCGCTGAACAAAGGACGAGGGTACACTCTCGCTTGAAAGTAGAAGTCGAGATCTGATTTGAAACTTTTTTTTTTCTCTGTGTGAAACATGGACGAAGGTTGAATCTTCCTTGAAGAATAGATAAGAATTCGGTACGAAAATCTCAGTGTACGGCGACTTTTCAATTTCAGATTTTATAATTTTATGAAATTTAAACAAATTGAAACGAACCGATGCTTGGTCTTCTCGACAGGATGAATTTGAACCAATTATCACGTAGACTTGGAACAGTGTTCTAACACTTGTAAAGGAGAGTGTATCGCAAGAGATGTTCGTAAAGGTCTTGCGACGCCTTCAGGGTGTCTTGACTCGCGCATCTCTATGATCTTTCGAAAATGACGCACGTGGGCAATAATACGCGCGCGATAAATTCTTCGCGATCGTCTTAACTTCTCGAAAGATCGAAAAAGCCAAGTGAAAGTGGAACGCGTCTCCGACGACAAAGAACAGGGAGGAGGACGAAATCGTCGTCGTCGTCGTAGCGCACATCACGCCTCGAGAGAATCCTATTAATCGATAACGATCGTTTTCTCCGCAGCTGTTTGGAAATAGGAAGTTCAGTTTCCCGTGAGAGACTACGCGCTTACCGATCCTTTCGTAATGCGAACGTGTCCGATCGTGAAAAAACGATCGGACTGTTGGAGCGAGCTGATCGGCTTTTTAATAAATCACCTTCAGGGTCGACCATCGAAGTCGATAGAGTCATACCTGTCCGAAGAAAGTATTCTAACCTGCTTCCAACTCTTCGAACCGAGGTCCTTTCTAACACTTGAGGGAATGCCAATGGAATCGACGCGCGTACGTGCCGACCGTTTTCGGAATTTGCTCGAAGAGAAAAAAATCCGCGATGAGTGGCCCGTTAACCTCCGATAAAGTCGCCGTCCAGCTGCGTTTTATTTCTTATTCGGTGTCTTATTCGGCGTCTTATTCGTGAAACAGGATCGTATCGCGATAAATTAGAATCCGAGCGTGTCCGTGAGATCGATTGTTCTTTTTTTTCCTCGAAGTTCGCTGCTTTCTTTAAGGAGAACGAGTCCTTTCTTTTCCGAGACTCGAAGGCTCCAGTCTCTCCCTTTCCTTGCGCTCTTTTCCCCCCTCGAAATCAAGTTCCACTTCTGTCTAGGGATCGTCGGCCATTTTATAGCCGAAGGACTCGTAAAACTTTATCGAGACTGAGGCCACGGTATTCGGCCATATCTCGTACGAGAACACCTGCTGATATTTACAATTTACATATTCGTAGTTTGCAATTTTATATATATCTATATATACGTATTATATATACGTACTATGATTTTTCCTTTCCTAAAAGGAATATGAAATTGCATACATGTACATCTGCGGTTTAATGTTGCAATTTATTGCTAAAACATCAGTGTATTTGTAGCATTTACGTACTGTATCAATCAGGTCTAAATATGTACTAATTGCGAAATGAGAACATATAAAAATGTTCTTTACAACTGCTCTATAATGTCTTGCAAAATGCAAAATATCAAGTATCAAACGAAACGAAGCTTCTTAAAATTTTCCAATATTGTAATTTGTTTCTAAAAAAAATCAGCGTTCTTGCAGCATTTACCTATACTGTGTCAGTCAGGTCTAAACGTATCAAATCTCGACTCATGTTTGGTCACTAAAAAATTGCAAAATGAGAATACATGAAAATACTCTTTGCAACTACTCCGATACATCTTGCAAAATGCAAAATATGTCGAGCGTCGAACGAAACGAAGCTTCTTAAAATTTTCAAATAAACAAGCGTCGATTACCGACGCGTCTCTCCTCGTATCGCCAATGCAAATTCCAACGATCTCGGTGGTCGTTTGAAACGCGATTTGCTACAAGCTCGACACGCCTGCTGATCTTTGAAAGGGGATCGTCAAGAATTTCAGAACGAGCATACGCCCGTGATATTTGCGCTAGCGATTCGCCCCAAGGAGGATTGTCTCCGTGCGTGTTTTTTTTTTCTTATTTTACGCGCGCGGAATTTTAAACGTTCGTCGCTCGAACGAAAGTTTCATGCAAATTGCGTCTGTGATCCTGCGCGGCCTTCAACAGATACTGCAAGATTGTCTCGAGACGTCGAACAATCTTGCAATTACGCGTAACCAGGTAGCTATCGGCGAACTTTCCATTAAATCGTCGACGCAGCGTAATCGGAATAACAGCGGTTGTCGATGACTTTGGCCTTGCCACTCTGAAAAACGCGTCCGCGGAAAGCGGAAGTCAGGATTTCGTAAGCGGCCGCGCCAAATTTCTATTCGTTTACGTAACGCCCGATGTATCGATCGAAATTGCCCGATCGAGGGAAAAACCAGTTGCTTCCGGAGATTTCGTCGAACGTTTAACACTAGAACGTTGTTCAGAATCATCAAACTTTACGGAAATTATCGACTATCTTCATGCCTCTAATGTTACATCTTAATCCTTCCGTTTCTTTATACTTTTTTAAAATTAAAGAATATCTCGTACTCTTTAAGTACGAAACAATTCTCGTCAGCATGATTTTTCGGTTAATAAGTTTCGTGTCTTCTTAGAACATCATAAATTCTGCCTTCTCGTTTGAGTGTGATATTAAAATATAAACATCTGAGGACTATAAAATCTCGTATCTTTAAGTACAAAAAAATTCTCATCAACAGGATTGTGTAAAGTTTTGTGTCTTCTTAAAATATCATAAATCTTTCCCTCTCGTTTGAGTGTGATATTAAAATATAAACATCTGAGGACTATAAAATCTCGTATCCTTAAGTACGAAAAAATTCTCATCAACGTGATTTTGTAAAGTTTTGAGGACTCTAGCAGGATGAAGAGCCGATAGTTTTGGCATTAATGGTCGTTTTTCCTCCGATCGATCTCGAGATATACGAGTAGAAAAAAAAAAAAAAAATAGAGCGACGAGACGTGCATGCAAAACGCAGTCGGAAAAGGCAACGTTTGACAGGAAAAAGGCAGGGAACAAACTGGCCGTCTGCGACTCACTTTCTATTGTCCGATCATGCCAAGAAATTGTTCGACGTGATTTCGATCGAGCCTTCTTTCTTCTCCTCTCCCCGAGAGTGATCGTTCCCTCTCAAGCTATCCTAGCTTTAGGACAAAAAGCCGACGATGACCAGTGCGATAAAAGCACGATCGATGAAAGTGCATCGATCACATTCGACACGCAGGAAAAAGTTAATGCATCTGTTGTTCTTTATTGAAGAATCGGATCTGGTATATAAGAGTTGTTCGAATCATTTTTCGGAAAATATATTGGAGATTTTTCGTGGTTCACCTGCGACGAAGGTGTAGCTGCGAGCGATCGATCGTCGTCGTGTTAGCAATTTAGCATCCGAGAATATTACAGCGCTCTGCACGAGCGTTTCTCTGCCGGCAAACTAGGAACTTACAACTCGCTTGGACGAATCTCGCTTCTATTCGAACATTCTCGTGTCTCGAACAAACCGTACACAGAAATTATACTCTTTGCTTAAGTTCA
>KQ435714.1:434668-486911 GCA_001276565.1 Melipona quadrifasciata | reverse complement strand
CTTTGCTTAAGTTCAGCGCGTTTAAATGTTCACGGATTTTGCGGTTAGCGTTAGATCTTGTTTCCGTTCACGTCTCTGTACAGGTCGTCGTTGATGCCGTACAACCTTGGCGAGTCGTTGCAATCAACCTAAAAAAAACAAACGACGAAGAAAAAATTTCAAGACTCAGACTCTGGACAAAGATGACGAGTATCGAGACATTCATCCCACGAGCAACGCTTTAAATAAAAATGAAAAATGATCCGTCAGCGATCGACATCTTTTTTTTTCTGTTGAGTTTTCCAATTTATAGCTTTCCAATCGTTTCAATTCTCGAAACTTAAAGCTCGTTTCTCAGAACAGTTAGATTACTCGTGGAATGATCCAATGGATCGAGGAAGCACTTGATACCTTGAACCACCAATCGCAGACGCGAGCCGATTGGCTGAAAACTGTGCCGTTTGGACAGAGGAAGCTGAACTGACGACCGTTTGGCAAACACCAGTGCCAGACCTGAAGAAGAAAAGTTCGAAATTCCATCCATTTACGGGGACACTGATGGACGATGGCTAAACTTACCTGACATCTAGCTTCGGGATCGGCGTAGTAACCGGGTAACTTGCCTCCGCAGGTAAACGTGAGGCCGAAAGGTACCGAATCGTAGATCGGGTAGTCCACGCCAGGTGTGTAACCGTCTACTTGCTGAAAGAAAATTGGACAGGCGAGCCGATTGAAACTGTAACGTCTTAATTAGGGTTAATTAGGAGAGACGCGCACGGCGCTAGTTTGTCGCAACTCACAAACGCGATTGAGGGAGCGATTGTGTATATGTAGGATAATCGAATTACAACCTACTTCTCTCAATTCGAACGTGATGTGCGAGTTACATCTTGATTTCTCTCGGAACAAAGACAATTAGACGCAACAGTGAAAAGCGTTATTTACATTGCGATTCCCTCGTTGCTCTGTCGAAACAACGCCGACAGCGATTTCGTCATCTATTATCGCTGACAATGGAATGTGGACCGAGCGAGGATGCACGCTATAAATTGCACTTCCTTTCGCAGAGTGATTATTATGCACGGTGGAACGTTGACGCGTTGATTTGTCACGCGAATTATTTACACGCCTGTAAATCATACAAGTCTGCAATAATTTTTGCCTATATCTGACGAGGGATGATTCGATTTTTCTAGAACATCGTTGCAACGAGGGTTTTTCATTTCGTTTTTCATTGGTTCGGAAAAACGTTTCGTCTACGATATTCTCGCGTCTCTCTGAAATTAAAAGACATCTCAGATCCAAATTAAATGTCAAAGATTTCTTGCTCTTTCTACAATATTTCTAGAAATGGAAAACGGCGTTGCAAAAACATCGCAGAAAAGTTTACATGTCCGATCGTCGAAGATAAAACAAGAAGAAACAATTAGAAAAGAAGAAGCAAATGGAGTTAATGGTCCAAGCAGCTCCCGAGGAACGTTTAAACCGCGGCGGATTCGAAGGGAAATCTCGCCGCGCGATCTTTTTTTTTTTCGCAATTGGCTATCGGTCGAAGCGAGAAGAAAGAGAAGAAATAAAAGAAGAGACGGTTGCGACACGACGAAACGGCCACTCGGATCGAGCCACTCCAGTGCGTGCGCGAGCCGACCGTTTGACCGGAAGTCGGGTTACATTGTTCCCCGCAAGCGGATGCGCATCTCCGTGTGCCTTTGTATTCGAGCTGCCGTCCAGCCACGACGACGCGCAACCGCAAGACGCTCTGCCTCCACCCTCTCGACGTGACGGGTGATTTCGACGCTCGGCGAGGAAAGCACGGCGTGGACTGCACTCCGCCGTGTAGTCACCGCGCGCGAGATTAGGGTAGGTCAGGGTTTTTGCTCGAAGATCATTGAACCTTCGTCCGCAAGAAGAGACGCAACCTTTCAAACTGCTCTGTCGCATCGATCTTGGGCAAAATGGATGGACGGAGGAACGAATGTCGAAGAACTCTGAGAAATATTGTAGCAAAGTATTGCGTAGAAGACTATCGAATCTCTTTGACTTAATCCTCTTCTAAAATTGAAAATTGGAGATTGAAGAGTTTGGAATACATTGGTGGATTTAAAATCGTCGAATGGAGATAATTTCTAAAATTGATCTTGCACAGGTTGAGAAGAACAAAGATTTTTTTATAAAAAGATGCATCACTCTCGTATGAAGGTTAACAGATGATCGTCTAAAATTAAAAATTGGAGGTTGAAGAGTTTGTAATACATTGGTGGATTTAAGATCGTCGAATGGAGATAATCTCTAGAATTGATCTTGCACAGTTTGAGAAGGACAAAGATTTTTTATAAAAAAATGCATCACTCTCGTATGAAGATTAGCAAATGATCGTTTAAAATTAAAAATTGAATGTTGAAGAGTTTGTAATACATTGATGGATTTAAGATCGCTGAATGGAGATAATCTCTAAAATTGATCTCGCACAGATTGAGAGGAACAAAGACTTTTTTTTTTAAAAAGATATCCCACTGGAGACGCTTCCGTCGATTTCGTAGGAAAATGGCCGACTGTTAAATTCAGGAGATAGCTCTGGACTAAAAAGAATTGGACGTCGAAGACGTCCCCGCGGGGAACGTCGCGATTTCTTCAAGGAATTAAGAAAGAATCTCTGGAGGCGCGTACCGTGAATGTTGAACGCGATAATAATCGGCGGGTTAATTAATCATTCTCAGTTTTCTGGGCCGTTGGCTCGGCATTGAAAATTCGGTCCCCTTCCGTTTCGATCCGCGTTCGGTTCACGGCCATCGTTTCCGGTGAAAATGAACATGCTCGCGGTTCGCTAGACGCACGATCGCCCTTCGATATACCGGCTGTAATAAAAGAGCTGTCGATGATCGCGCGTACACATCCTGAGCGCTCGAGTCTCGTCGTTTCGTAACTCTCGGGTTTCTGGATGAATTTCATCCGGGATCCATTTCTACACAGAGTTGCGTAACTTTATTCATCATCGGAGGGAATCAGCAGAGGGAAGACGTGGAAATTCAAACAGCTCGTTGCTGAACGACTTTGTCCGAGGAGCCGCGCGAGAAAGCACGCTCGCGCAACACGGGTTAATTAATGAATTACTTCATGCCGCCAGCCTAGCGAAGATGACGCGGGAAGATACCGGATCCTCCCTCTGTCATTGTTGCACGTGAGAAAGTACAATGAATATAATAATTCCGCGCTTTGATTCAACACTCGGTTTCGTAAAGGTATTGTGCGCGTGATACTCTCCGGTGAATACATTACGCAAGCTTGAATCGAACACGATTTTCAGAGGGAAATACCGAGCGGATCGCCGCGCGCCGTGTCACTTACCGCCATCGCTTGGTACAGCAGGGCCGCGCCGAACAGCATCAGCGCGCACAACACTTGGTACCGCGAGATCATCTAGAAAAGAAAAAAGAAAAGGAAAAAATCAGACGAATTTCTTGGCTCGAGATAACTGGAAGCAATCGGGTAAATTTAAAATAAGAGGTAAATATTTTAAAACGATTCGATTTTCTAGAATTTCTTCTCTAAAGCTCTGGTAATTTAACTCAAGTCCAACGATCCGATAGTTAGTCAATCAATATCTAGGTATCTAAGTTAGACTCCAAATTGGTTCTTCGATGGAAATCATTGCTCGTCATTATCCCCAAACAGTGGAAGTTGACGGGGTTCAAGGATATTTCCTCCAAGGTGAAATCTTACCTTTTTGTGAAAGATCCAATCACCTTAATCCGCAGTATCCTTCCACGTGGTGTTCATTTATCTTAGGGACGAGTTTCGATTTTGGATCTTGGCAGAATACGATCACCGGTCCCCGGATCCGCTGGACCTCCGCCAGCAAGTTCTCCGTCTCCACGGTGTTGCGGGCAAAGTTTCTTTCTCGAAGGATGCTACCACGAAGTGGTGGTATATATATGGCTTTAGAGATCGAGCAGAAACAAGGGGGGAGTTCTTGAGAGCCCCTCTTTTCCGGGGCTCCCACACCGGACGAACGAAGAAAGAGAGAAGATCCCAAGGTGGTAGGGGAGGGATTCGTTTCTGCGATGCCGCAGATGCCTCTCTTACGCAATATCTCCCGTGCTCTTACACCCGTGAAAACAGTCGTAACGATCGTAACCAAGTACTTGGAGCCAGGGTTGTGCGACTATTATTTCTACGCGTAATCGTATCTTCGGACACTTTCGTCGAAAGGGGTTGAAGAAGAAGAGAGTAGCTAAGAACGCGTGTCATCATCAACGTAGACAGCGATTAACTTTAGACATTTTATCAAATTTGATATTTGATATCATCATCGTCAACGGTATTGAATTCTAACATCATTAATATTATTCATATTATTTATCATCGTAATCTAGTACTCTCGTCAATTTTCTATCTCGAACGCGAAGTGTACAATGTTTACGCAACGTCTGTGCTCCTACAACCGTGAAAATCACGTTACAAAAACCGTGTGTCGGTTCCTTCGAAATTTTGCTTGCGTTGCTCACCTCTAGGCAGCATCGATCTAATAGAGTTCTCTCGACGGACGTTTTTATCCACCGAATCCCGATATCTTTCAGAAATTCGACGAGATCGTATCGGTTAATTTCACTTTGCGCGTTCTTCGCGGGGAAGATGGTCTAAATTATTTCGCCGATCTCATCGATCAGATATCCAGGCTTTTTGTTTCCGTGGGATTCTCCGTAGGATGGAAAATCCTCAAATAACGTCACGTCCCTCGAAATAACTCACGGCCTTATCGTGCATAATTAAGGTTTAATTAACCCTGCTGTGCTTCTCCAATTGTTTGTATTGTTTGAATCTCGCTTTCGTTTTATCAAGGACTTTCCTCCCCACCGATCGAATTGTGCTGTCGTTAATTTTTCAGGGAGAGCGCGGTTGACTCAAAAATGGCTAAACGAAGGGATTAATACTTGTGGTTCATCAACAAGAATCAGAGTGAGTATCCTTACTCTGCACAATTGCGACATTAACTTAATTTTATATTTCAATCAATTTAATTTTATATTTATTATTTTATAACTGTTTACTACAGATAGTTGGTATATCTGAAATACACGTACTCCAATATAGTTTACAAATCAATGTTTCGTTTTCTCAGCATCCTTTGATGAGAAATGCAACTCTAAAATTTACTTTAACGCTACGATCGAGAATTTCTCGATGAAATCTGCAAGTTCGTTGCAGATTAAAAGATGTCGTCCAAGGAAACAGGAAGCGCCAAATCATTTTCTCTTCTCTCGATATCGAGATATCTTGACGCGTGTCTCAGCTTAAACAGGCGGAAAACGGAAATCTCGCGCACGATCAACTCATTCATTTGCATGCCGTTTCATTCTGTTTCATTCTCTTCTCAGTGGAGCCCCTTAATTTTCGAGGCGCGTTCACTGCCAATTAGCCGCGGCGCAATTGCTGACCGCGAACATTTCGAGATTGACATGCAAATTCCACGGTGTTGGATGGCTGATTTTAGCTACGGCTCGCATACTTTACCTTCGAATTAGATAACGAAACACCGCGTCATTCTCAAATATATCCTCCAACGATCTATCAAACGTTTGTTTAGCGTTTTCAAACTGTTCCCTCAGCGCGTAGCTACTTGGTATATATAACTATATAAATATATACATAAGCTTGGTAGCTTACATGTACATATAACAAGATTCACTCTTTCTATTTCAATTTTCCCGTCTTAACGTTTCATTTTCCACGGCGATTTATCAAGCGATTCGCTTGATTTTCGATTTGTTCCCGCGACCAACTGCTCGTTACTGCAAATAACAAAACTTCCTTTGTGTTTTAATTGTATATTTTAGACACGGAGAGAGAAAGAGAGAGAGAGAGAGAGAATGGAGGGAAGGGGGGGAGGAGACGAGAGAGGAGAATAGTTGTCGCTCTGAATTAAATTATTGTTAATTATCAGATGGATTACAAAATCCCTGTAACATTCGTGGGAAGGTCTGTCTGGCTGTTTTACGAACGAGAATAGCGAGGGAAATGCCAACGTTGATGGAGAGGAAAACTTTTGTCTTTCTCCCTTGTTAAGAAACCTGTTATTAGCGATATTATGGTCACATTGCAGAATATCTCTCTTTCTCTTTCTTTCTCTCTCTCTTTCGCTGACTTTCTAATATTTGTATTATTGCATCCACTCCTTCTATCTGCCGCGAATTCCATTGAGAATTTTTGGAAAATTTAAGAGTAATTCTTAATACATCGAGGAACGGAATTAAAAATTCCGGATGGATGGAAGAACATTGAATTAAATAAAATTATTTCGAGTGTGTCTAAACACGTTTGAATTGGAACTTTTAATTTGCGAGAAATAGCGTTCTATTGAATTCTTAATTTTTTTGCAGCGACTGTGTAGGGTTCAGTTTTAAATACATGGTCGCATTACGTTCGTAATCATTTTTTTTTTTTTTCTTTTTCATAATCCGAAGGTTGCGATGGAAAAGCGCAAGTACATACTGTTATATTATGCGTTATTGCGCTAAGAATGGGCGAGACGCGTTCTTCTGCGCGTGTGTGTTTTTCTGAAACAGATAATCAGAAGGGGACCATTTGTTTTAATGGACACTTTCGTCAGACGGTTACCCTAACATCTTGAATCTTCACACGCTCGGCAACGTTCAGTTGCTATAAGCTTTCATAATTTCATAACGAGTTGACTTCCGAGCATCTTTCCTGTCGTCGCACAAAAGCGACGCGAAAGTCTTTCTCACGTTTCTACCACTCTGTCCACCGATTAAACAATTAATTACGATATTACGAGATGAATTATTAGTACAGGCTGTGGCATTATCAATGAATTTAACGCATAGGAGATGTCGTTCATGTCCGAAAGTTGAATTGATAACGTTGAAATAAATCCAGGTATTAGTGGATAAATAAATCAGTATGTAAAAGTGGCATTAAAACTGTAGTAAAATTTGAGTTCAACGTTCGAGGAGATTCTCTCTATTCCATCTTATGCTTAATTTCCTCGCGTATAAATTATTCGAGGAAGAAGCTGATAAGAAAAGCAAAAAACCAAGAATTTGAAATTTGTTGAGAATTGTTGAATTTCAACTAAGAATCGATAACTTTGAGACAGACTTATTCACAGATTTGACTCGTGTGAAAATCATTAAATCTAATTAAACGCACTTCTGGTCCAGGTTTTACTTGAAAAAGGAGGAACAAACGAAATTTCACATGTATCAGTCTAATGAGTAATAACAAATTCGATTCGTCATAATCGTCCTCGTCGATTACTCCTCTCCCTCGAGGTCAGACTCGTAGTTGCATCCAACGACGATCAGACGATTTTCGACAGCTCTCCGAACCTGGCTGGAAGTTCTTATCGACTTGGTTGCACGTCCGCCGATTGTCTAATTATTTTAATTGATATCTCGATTTTTATCCACATCTTGGTACCCGTTGCACGTGTACACAATCGAAGCTTCACACTATCCTCTTTTTTTTTTTTACGTAACACTCTGTGTTGGTAACGTATGGATTTTATTGTACTCGGAGTTACGTAAACAATATATCAACATCAATTATAACGAATTCTAGGAAACGTCTTTCGATTCGTTTGGCTACGAATTGAGCGAGCCGAATACATATTTGGGAATATCTTTCTTTGCACGATGTATTTCTATTTGTAGGATGTATTTTTCACATCGACGAGAGATATGACGTATGTATATGCGTGTACGTACGAACGGTTTTATCGTCGATATCTGTACTCGTGATATCGGTGACACGATTGCCTTATAGTTTATGATTCATTCCGGTTGTGCTTGAATGACACTGCCCGGGGCTGTCCCACATTCAGTAGTGCGACACCTGTTCGCTGGCGAATTAAACAGGCACTCGAAACTCATTGTGAAACCGAGAAATGTGAGTATTCACAGCTACGCGAATCTTTCACTTTATAATAAAACAAAGGCTACTATCGCCGGCTCTTAATTGGTATCATCGAGTCATTGGAAACAATGAGAATTCAGAGATTTCAAATTGCTTTTAGTTTAGAGAGTTTTACAATATTTGATTTAATTGAATTTCGTTATCAGTACCAATTACGAAAAATAGAGTCAAATACCCCGAATCTTAGTAATCCAGCATAAATTCAATTATTGCGATATTTAGTAGAATTTCTGTTAAACATCACATCAGATATCTTCGATGTGATTTCACGTATTTTTGCACATTGTACGAGTTCTGTCATCTTTTCTTCGCTCATGTTCTCTCCGAGAAAATAATCTGTTCGTCTTCCCCTTTTCGTAGGATTCTCAGTACGCTGGCAAGATAGAATAATCTCGCCAGCTTCAGATTTATCACAAGCTCGTTGATAATGGACGCGTGCACGCAAGCGTGCGTCGTGCTGGCATCCAGCTCATAGTAGCGACTCGCCGCGTGTTTTATCAGTCGACGCGAGCCGTAGCGAGCTGTCGTGTCCCAGATTTTCCTTCGCACGTATATACACGCGACAGTGCACAGTGCGCCAGAGATCCGCGCTGTCGATCGTTCGCGGATCCTAGATCGGTCCATCCTTAAAACGGTTTCGCGGTTGAACGAGCGCGGATCGATCCGACCGGTAGCCACGTCCACGACTGCGTTTCCGGATACTCCGAGCACAGAGTCTCGTTCGCCCGCAGTCGCGTTCGTATCGCGATCGCATTCGCGTTTCGAAATCTGTGTACGCACTTGGGAAGGCTCGACACAATTTTGGTGACCGTTTCTTCTCCAGTGATGTTGATCGTCCAACGAGTGGAAACTCAGGAGGTAAATAGGGGAAAGTAATCAGTTAAATTGCCAAATTTCTTTGTATTGTTTTTCAAGCAAAAATTATCTTAATTTTTCAACACCAGAAAGAAGTACCGAATGACTCGTATTCGAGAACTAAAATACAAGGAATAAAACCTAATACACACTGCGTGTTACAAATGTACCCAATAATTACGTTAATAATTGTACAATACGAGCTTCTATCACTTTGTTGTAAATCTGTAAAATTTCGAATCGGTCATTTTGAGCTTACTTCTAGTGTCAACGCGATGTTCCACTTGCAGTTCCCTCGATTCGCATCGATTCGCACTATCGGATTCTATTTTTTAACGCTGGGAGTGAAATACTCATTGCTGCGCGAGTAATTCCGTCTCCTTGTTCTTCGATATCGTTCAGTTCGTATCTCGCGCGTCACAGAGACGCCTTCTCGAATAAAACGATGGGGGATTACACGCGTAAGCTTTCGTTATCTCCTCAGCGGTAGTTATCAACGGCAAACAACGACGATGGAACTTTGTACAGAAGTAACAATTGCGTTTGAATTTTTCTTGAGTTCACTTCACGGCAGTTTGATCGATTCTTCGAACGATTCGTGCAAGACTCCTCTTCCGCATTTTTGCCAAAGTGTTACAGAAGAAAGAGTATCGCGGGGATCGTGGGAAATCGCGCGGAAGGGAACGGGGCGATAAATTATCGCGCGTTTCATTTCTGTTCAAGATCCGGCGAGAAATCCGTCCGCTGTTATCAGCGCCCGTGTTAATTAATCGGCAGATACGTGGCGCGTTAACTTGTAATTAAAGTAAAAGAGCATTGTTGCGATTAAGAAGAGTAAAACACAGCGGTGCGTGGCGTGTGTTTTTGAAATTCCAGCGACGAGCCGAGACGTTGCAGTTCGTTCGTGACACGGCTATAATAGCTTCCGGTCAGACGCTCTACCGACATTTCCGGTATCGTTGTTACCCTCTCGTGAACTCGAAACGAAAAGGGAGGCCCTCTCCCTTTCTCTGTTTCACATCCATCTCGAGCTTTCGATAGCTCGAATATTTTTCATCGTTGCCCGTACTTGAAATGAAATTTTCTATAACCGTCATACACCTATATACATCTATATATATATACGCGTTAGAGATTTTTCGACCGCAATTTGTCAAAAGTCGTCGAATAAAAGAATAGAAGCAAAAATACCTCCTATCTCTGGAATTTGTGAGTTCGTGTCATTCGAGTTGGGAACTGATAAGGCTCAATATCCCGAGAGGTAACGGAAATCTTGAAAGACCGTAATAACGATCTAGCGACTATCTGCAGCTCCATTTCATTCTCGAACGGTACCGTTACCACTAATGCTGCAAGCATTTTTTTTTTTTTTCGTCTCTTTGCATAGACGTGTCCGAAATACCCGATGAATTCCCGCAACTTTTCATCGAACATTTTTCCCACAGACGGTTGCCGTTTCTGCTTATATTACAACACCCGGTACGTGGCCACGCGCGTTAACAGTTTCAGTATCGTACGCGGGTGTAATTGGACGACAGGTGTACAGAGGCGGGGTATATACAAGGTGCTCGAAAAGAAATTCATCCAAGGATTTGGTGTTTGTAACATCACTTTTTAATTTCCGATTAAACGATTTAACCTCAGACTGCGTCGTCTGTACGCTGTTCACAGCAATCGATTGATGGGAATGCTAATATCAACGTATTTTTTGAGACTCATTGACACAACGCAGTAGAAAAAAATCTTTGTGACTTGTCAGGCTCAAAGGAGTCAAATATGTATAAAAAGCTAGATCATGTGATCTACGCAGTATTTTCGGCGCATACGTCAATCAAGCCAACATTGTGTGCCAAACTGTGTGAAACTTTCGTTGAACAGGATTTAATCTTTATTTGCCAATAACTAAGACCCCCTAAGTCAGCTGAATTTGGTATCATTCTTCAATTCGTTGTACGCGCTTCATTCTTATTTTATTTTACTTTATTTAGAGAAAGTTCGTTGTCAGATTTCGCGAAAGGAGACAAACATACTCTACGTTGGGGTAAAATTTCACGAATGTGTTTCCAGCTCGGTCGGCTCGTTTCGACCTTCGTTCTTGAATTTCTACGCTCCCGGCCGCGAAGAGCGCGGAAACCGAGCGCACGTTCTTTTTTCGAAACGGTAACTGCGCACGTCGATTCGCCGGCGCGCAAGTCGCAATAAAACGGAATACCCACACCTGACCAACCAACGGTGAATGCATTAATGAATCCATTTTTTTTTCACCTGACTATCGGTCACCTGACTCATTTCCTGCCTGCGTCAGGCCAAGCCCTGCCCGGGTATTTAGGATTTTTCGATGGTATCGCGTGTTTTCCTCTGTGCACCGCCGCGCATCCGTTTCGTTCGATTAAATCTGTGACAATGCGGACAATGACTGTCCTTTGTACGAGATAGAGCAGGTGAAACGGCGCGCTCTTTGTGCCGCCGGAACATCCTACGGATACGGATTTGTTTGTTTCGCTGCCCGGCCAGAGTTTACCCAACTTCTATGTTTGCGAACGAGACGCGATCGAGAGCGAACGAAAACGATCGAGCCGGAGCGCAAGGTGCAACACGTGCTGCGCGACAGCTGTTTCGCCGGGTTTAGGTCCGAGCACGTTAAGCACATTTTTAATTTCGCGGCTGAACGCGTTTTCGAATACAACGAGGGACGACGATAATAACGTCGAGTCCTCCCTCTCCTCTCCTCTCCTCTCCTCGTTGGATCGTACGAAGTTGTCGAAGAATTGTGATTACCCGACACTTTGCACAAGCAAAAGTATTTTGCACTTTGTTTGGCATAACGAGGCGGAAGATATTTAATTACCCAGTTAATCGAACGATTAACTTTATCGAATTGAATTGAAAAGCAAGAAGAAACTGACGATGTTGCAAGTATTCGGAATTTACGGATTCTTCATTTGTTTGCGATGAACAAACTTGCCAAATAAACGGGAGATTGACTATCTTTTTAGGAAGTTGAACATTGCGAATGTTTGCGAAGGATGGTCGATTAAATACACTTGTTTAATAACTCTGTCTGATTAAAGGAACACGGTGAGGGTAAGAGGAGCAACGTGAAGCAAGCAAGGAACTTCTGAAAAAGGATTCAAGGGTGGACCATGGAAGACGAGGATTTTGGCTTCATGAAAAGGACTGACGGTGTCCTGAAGAATGTTAATAACGATCTGAACGATACGGAAGGTGCAACGAAGGCTGAAAATGATTGTTCGGAAAGAAAGGTTCGAAAGCTTTGGTTGTATGTATATGCAAGATTTGAAACAAAGAGTGGAAAAGAAAAAGACGAAAGTGTTGAATTTGTCAGATGGGAGAAACAGTTGGCGGGTATAGATCAGTGATGACAGCGCCGTTATTCGGGGCGACCGAGGCCGGAAACACCGTCCCTGAGCGGCCAGCGACCGCCTCTTCATCCTCTCCGGCTTCCTCAGTCGTTTCCAACCCGCCGTACATACCGAACGTTGTCGAATATCACCTGAAAGTGAAGCCCGGTCAAACACAGAGGACACGTCAACCTGATAACAGTATCGTGAGTACTCGAACGTCCTCTTCGAGACGAAGCGAACCAATTAACTTGTTGATCAATTTTCTCGAGACTCACCAAGTGTCAAATATCAATTTGCCTCGTAGAAACGTGATTTAATTGTCGTTAGACTACGGATTTTTACGCAAATTTCTATCTTTGTGGGAATAATGAGAAAGGTAGGATTTAGACAGTGGTTCGCACCGTATTTCAAATATTTTCTCATTTGTTTTTGCGTGTTTTTCACAAGACGAAAGGCATCGAGAAATTCTGTAATATTCAACTTTCAACATTGAACGTTTCTCAATGCAGAAAAGTCAAGAGGCGAACGAGATGAAGAAGGACAAAAGTCCTGCGAGCTCCACTGACAAAAAGAAGGACCTAGTGTCGAAGCTGTTTCGCTTATCCATCGACAACAATGTCTTCGAGGGTTCGACGAATCTTCCTCAGGTGTTTCAGGTATATCTAACAATATTTACCTCGTACCTTACCTTGTACTTCCTTCAAACTCTCTTCAGTCACTCGGACAAAGGATAAATTCGCGGCATAATATCTCCAAGAACTAATACCTCGGCGCTCTTCGATTTTTTGACCAACCAAACTGTAACATCATCTGTATCATATTGCCTTCCTAACGTAAGCTTTACGATCCCGAAACTGCCGCCTACGCTCTCTACGCGTTACGTCAGGGGTCCAAGGTCTCGCGTATAGGTTTAATTATTACCTGCGTATAGGGCTACACGTGGTTGACTATAGGGGGACCGTTTTCAGGTGAAATATCTGGGCTCTCACGCTGCCAGGGGCCTCTGGGGCATCAAGCACACGAGAAGGCCAGTCGATAATATGGTTGCTGCCGCGAAGGCCTTACCGACAAACACCATGCTCCCCCTGATCAAACTGGTCGTCTCTCAGGACGGCGTCGCTCTGAGGAAACAGGACACGAACTTCACCAAGATGTACGCCATCGAGACGATCTCCTACGGCGTTCAGGATCTCGTCTACACGCGGGTGTTCTCCATGATCGTCGTACGCGAGACGGAGAACTTCAGGAGGGTCTCGCCGTTTGAATGCCACGGTTTCGTTTGCGAGTCGAAGCATCACGCGAGACAGCTCACGTACGCCCTGGCGGCGGCCTTCGAGATTTACTCGAGGACCGTGAAGGCCCAGGATAAAATGGCCGAGATGGCTGGCAAAAACGCGAAGAAGAGGTTCGCCATTGATCTTAGGAGTCCCGAGGAGATCGAGGCTGACTTGGCGGTGGATTCCGAGGCTTAGATTTCCTTCTTCTCTCTTTGACGATCTTCTTCGTTCGTTTACGTTACGACATGGAAAGATTGTTGGGAGGAAATTAACAGGCACAAGTGTCAGGATTATACGTAGGATGTCTACTTGTTGGACAATACAGGGTACACATCGTCGAAAATGCTTAATATATATATATATAGAAGATTGCATTATGCAGGATGATTTTGAAATTTTCGAAAGGTCTTGATTCTTCGTGTAAAGATATAGGATGGAATGATTTTCGTACGACGAGAATTTTTTTCTTTCGAAATTAATACTTTTGCTTTGTGTTTTCGACTTGTCTTCACGCGAAGAATCGCATCCCTTTCAATTATGCCACGATCTCGAAATCAGTCTGTGTAAATTCGTCTGAGAAAGAAGTTACGATACAAAAGATTCGAGAGAATCTTTTCAAAGATACAAGTGCTCGTCTCATGACTCGTTATCTTATGCAAGAGCACTCGTACCTTCAGATCAATCGTTTAGATGCTAAATATTATTTTTATACCGTTGTTATACACATTATACTCGTACAGTAATTTTAATAGGAAGCCAATGGCTACTAAACGAGACGTACGTTGACTTTGATTCTTCTTCTTTCGGTTAAAGCGTACTTGAATCGCCGTTCTGATACGCGCTTTAGGATTCTGAAAGTGTGTGTGGGCACGAAAGTTGATGGAATTGTCGTCGTTGATTATTTTATCGGCATTTATGAACGGAGGAATAGGCACCGCCTGTCCACGATATAATGGCTAGTTATCCAAAGATATCGAATAGAAACGAGAGCCGAAGATTACCGAACATTACTGAAGAAGCAGTTTCGGTGACTTTCGCAATTTCATAAATAAATATCACCAGAGTTTCAAACGAAAAGAGATTGGAATTTATATTTTTCTAGCCGCTTTGCACGTGTGCGTGTGTGTGTTTGTTTACTTTCTTTCGTCTTACTCGTCGTATTAGCATATTAATGTACAGTAGCCGAGTTCGAGTTTCTCGTTTAATTTATTCCTGACTTGTATTCAAGTCGCAAAGACCAATATCGACACATATCAATCGTTGTAAATAAATGATTAACGGAGGCGTTCGTACGCTTCTTTAGTTTTTTCGTAACGATCAACGTTTCTACTTAGGCACTAAGTAATTGTTCGCTTGTTACTTTCGCACCGTCGTACTTTGTTTTTTCCTTTTTTGTTTCGTTCTAGGCTTGGGACATTCGTGTAACTTCATTTCGCGCGTGTTTGCTTAATTATAAATATGGAAACTAGCAGTATTAATCAACTTGTATAACCACTGCACGCAATAAATTTATCGGCGAGACTTCGACATACTTTTATTCCAACGATTTTCTTACTTTAGGTATTTATAAATTTACAATACGTTTCTGTATTTCACACGATTTTTTTTCTTTTAGCCAATATTTTATCATACAATTCTCGTCATTAGACTGCGGATTTTTATGCATTTACAGAAAATTCGAAACTGCGGGAGATGTGTTTATATAAAAATGTCTAAAGCATAATTTTTCACGTATATAATTACACTGAATTAAATTTCTCGAAAGTACAAATTCGCATAAAGGTTCGCAGCCTGTTCATCATAATTTAAATACACGTATTTATACCAAATAAACGTATTTTTTTCGTTTCAAAAATAGCAAACGTAGTTAATTCTTTCGACAGTCGACGAATTTCGTCTCTTCTACAAACACACGCACTTCCGCACAAGATTATTATTCAATTCCGCAAAAAAGAGATCACTGATTCCTCGACTTCTTCCTGTTCAAGATCCTCGACGTCCTGGCTGGTGGTCTGGTCGAAATCGGTTCCACGTCCGACTCTTTCGTCGCCTGTTCCACCTCATTTTCCTCCTCCTCCACTTCCTTGCCAATCGCCTCGTTCAAGCTGTAGAATTTCTCAGACTCCTCGCAGGGTATGGAGTTCTCCGTTTTCGTGCAAACGAACGTGGCCTAATGGGACGAATAAATTGACTTCGTAGAAAGATGAAGGAAGGGGGGGAAATCTGTGAGCGAAACGATTACTCACTTGATTGAAAACAGTCTCCGCGGGGCAGATGAAGCTCCATCTTGACGCACCCCTAGTCTGCGGCAAGCAAACGTGGAAAATTTGGCAGTCGTTCTCCATGTCGGCGTAATATCCGTAAATTCTGTCCTGGCAGGAAAAGTTGTCCACGATGTTCTCTCGAATCAGCGTGGCGTTGTCCGGTAGTTCCAACCCGCCGGTTTTATTCTGAAATTCAACGCTCGATCAGTGTCTGTCAATCTTTCTAATCTTTCCGTTTAATCTTGTTACTAGCCTCGCTAATTTCGCTACCCGAGAGTGTGAAATTAAATACGCAACATTTTAACGATACACCAGGGCTACTGCATTCTCTAATTCTACTCAAATTTTGTTCTAAGGTGTCGTTTCATAATATACGTTCATGCAAAATTCATACATTCTCACAAAAAAAGAACAAACCTTAAACTCCGGGATGGGCCTCCTAGACTTGGGTTGCTGAGGCAAACCCCAGACGACGGTGACGACGACAGCCAGTGATAAAATTAAACAAGTCCCTCGGTTCGTCATGATGAATGAAATGCCTTTTGTCGTTCTCTTCTGTTAGGTTTTGTCTCGTATGTATCGGGGATCTTGAGAAGACTGGTGATCCGATCCGTAGAAGGGTGTTATATAGTGACCTGCGCGTAAAGATCTTGAATATTGTATGAATGGCCAATTCTCGGTAGACAGAAATTAGCAATTTCATCACGTTTGGTCTGCCAATGACCATCCAGACGTCCACATCATCCTCGAAGGCCCGATGCAAATTTCTCCGTCCGATGTGCGCTGAGTGATACGCCTCCCCCGTGCAACCACCGCCAATTCCTTTGGTCAGCTTCGCGTAATATTCATCGTTTGTTCCATTGAAAATCCATTCAGCGATTCGATCCATCGAACTCTTCGTGCAGAGTGAAGACGAGGGTAGGTATTCCTCGATCGAGTTGCAAGCGAGATGATCCCTTCTTTGACCGAACATTGATCCTCATCATTCGCACAGTTTCGAGTTCCCTGACAGGCAATTATTATAAATTATTATATATTCGGTGTGCCACCTTTTCGTAGAAAGCATACGAGCTTCGTAGGAAATTGAAAATCTGCGGGGAAAGGAACGTAAACCTTGGTCGAAGATTTAAACGAGAATTTGACGTGACAAACGGACAAGTCTCGAGTTGAAGGAACGAGTACCTCCTTCCTTTCTTCCTTCGAGAAAGGAACTCACCTCTCTTTCTCTAGGAATATCCTGAGGACGTGACGTTCGAAGGACAGATGCAAATGCGACTTGGAACGTGAAAATAGCCCCGCCGCACAAGCGAGATTGAATTTCGTTAGCTGATTAAGAAAAAGTTGGACGTAGCTGGTGCGCAAAGAAATTCTATAAATGAACGGCGGGAGGATATATACGAATTCCGATGATTTCGATGCCGGGACGATAGTCTGCCGTTGGCCGTGGTCCAATCGGAGCTCCGAAAAGAGGTTTCTAGCCGTCGAAAACCGAGGGCAAGTCGGAGCCGGGCCTCGTGCTTCGTTAGAGGTCGCATCGCCACCGGCCATCTTCTTCGGGATGTGAATACTTAAGAGTTTCCATGGGGGCCTCATCGGTTACGAAACACTAGCCGTTTTCTGGTCATTGACCATGACGGACGCGATACTCGTCCATTCTTGATTTACTCGTCTATGCACCTGTTCCCTCGAACAGGAATCTTGCGCTCGATTTTTGTCGCGTTTCGCTATTGTCTATTCTCGTCGAGACAACATCTCGATTACTAGATGTTTATTTTTATGTTCCTGTGACTGAAATTTTTATTATTTATTGAATATTCTACATCCATTCAGTGTACTTTTGCGTATTTTTAATTCGCCATAAATTGCACAAAAATCCGCGTTTAGTTTTGTTTCGATTTTTTAAAAGTCAATAATGTGAAATTGGCATGTGAAACTTCACGGAGGTCTTTTCGATTTCAGTCGAGAGAGAAAAATAAAAGATCGTCGTTGAGGGGGGAAGAAATTTCGCGTGTTTATCGATCGATCGCGATCACGGCATAAGCGAACGGCCCGAGAGTATTGGCGCTCGTTGAAAATTCTTGTCGCATTTCCCTACGCGCTGTCACGAGGAATACAAAAACTGGTCGCTCCAGGCTGGTCCACACTCCACGGAGAAAGAAGGTCGTAGTCGATCCGACAAGCTTTCTCGTCTTGTCCTCAGTTGCTTCTTATTCACCGTCGATAAATCGACGATCTACGGTGCGCTTTCGTAGCACTGTACAGTGTGATTCGCGCGAAATAATAATTGCACAAAGCATTAGAATCATTCGCTTGCCACACATTAATCTAGACGTTGACTAAACTATCGTACGAGTATTGTTAGCTTTTTTTACTTGGAATTTAATATTCTTCCGATTTGTGACGAAAGAAACATATGGTCCAATTAAAAGGAAAGATCACAGATGAACTTGGAAATTTCGAAGCTCCTCGACACACGCAAAAAAAAAAATTAAACTCTACAACTTTTCTATTAAACAATTTTTAAAAGTATAAATTAAAAGTTATTTCAGGTGTGCAAGTCATCAATGCCATCTTGGATCTCACAGCCTTGTCGAAGTTCTTCGTCTCAGAAAGATCGTTTCAGAATTTAAATTACTATCAAAATAATTTATTGTAACGCTTCTTACAGGTGTTATTCAACAACAAGTTAACAAGAGTTCGGCAGATATGGAGCGTGGGGATACGCAAAGTGGACTTTGGTACGAGACTGGGTTCTCTATCGAATGCTTTGCGATTTGGGAAAAGGTACGTGGAGACACTTTTCCAAAACGCAGCGCCGATGCGTCGACGCGTTTTTGTTTTAACATAAATAAAAAAATAAATAATTTAATATAAATACAGGATTAAATATAGATAACACTGTTTGAGTTAATTTCCAACGAAACGAACGACGATTAACAAATTTTTCAACCCTCAGGCGGCATCCTTGGGTCACGGGCGACTATCAGCAATTTACGTTGCATCGTGAAGATTTCCAAAATGTCGATGAGAAATTCCAACTTGAGTCAGATCTTTACATTTTTCTGATCGACGATGACCCAACGATACCAGTCAAGAGTTAATAATTACTTAGAAACCTGAGCATGGAGGCGTTTGTCGCCTCTTTATTCTCGCTGTTACTTATATTCACTTAGTCAGTGGAAAGATGACGTTTGATCTTTTCAGTTTTTCGGAGCGTAGGCGGAATAAGCAAGATCTTGGGGAGAGTCGTTGGTCGATCGTGCCCAGCTATGATCGTAATCATCGTGATCGTAGTGGTGCTGGTGTTGCGCGTGCTCGTAATAGATAACCTTGGCGGGGTGAGACTTTTTCAAGTCGAGCCAAAACTTGACGACGTTGAGGACCAAGGTGATGATGGCGATGAAGAAGAACTTCAGCTGGAAGTGCGTCGAGATCAGCTGAAGCAGCAGGCTGAGCTTCGCCTTGAACAACATGGCCAAACCGAGCAGTCTCTGCAGCTGCTTCTTCTTCTTCTTTCCGAGCTTCTTGCCGCGTCCTTCCTCTGCAATCAAAGTGCCGTGTGAGATTTGAACGTGAGATCTGTTCGATTGATTTCGCGAGGTGTCAAGTTTAATTCAATTGGACACGTCCATAGTCGAGGTGAAACGAGAAATGAAACGAGAATGTATCGACGGTATTATGAAAATTTATTATTTTTACGAAATATCTTTGAATGTCACATTCACGCATTCAAATTTCATGTATTTAAATTTGAAGTTGAACACATCGTTGAATCTCAAAGACGATCTTGAAAGATCTCTACGAGGTCGATCTTTCATCGAGTTCTTCTCTTCTACTTGAATACGTATTAACGCGCGAACCGACACAAAGACGGTTGACTCTTCACCGCGAGCTCACTCTCTTCGGTCGACTCGATGGCCGCGATTCCCACGCCACCGCAAATCCTCTGGCGAGGATCGTTAACTGTAACAAGCACGGCTCGGAGCATAGATTTACTCGCTAATTTCTGAGCCTCTACTTTCGTTCACTTCTCCCTTCGAATCGCGCGTACAACAGCTCGCCTCGATTAATACGAATAGTTGGAGTAGCCAAGAATTTCATATAAACCAGTCCGGTGACCCAGATGCCTCTAACACGGACGCATAATTTTATTCCTCGAACGGAATAAGGACGAGTCGTGGCTTATCGAGTCGACGAACATTTGGAAAATAAAACGGAGAGGAAGGAAAAAAATCAGAGCGACGATACTTGTCTCAATAACCCGGAAGATTGTCCTGAGTGTCCGTCAAATTGTTCAATTTCCTAGC
Source organism: Melipona quadrifasciata (assembly GCA_001276565.1). Classification (NCBI taxonomy): domain Eukaryota; kingdom Metazoa; phylum Arthropoda; class Insecta; order Hymenoptera; family Apidae; genus Melipona; species Melipona quadrifasciata. The sequence continues at coordinate 466,932 of KQ435714.1, read as the reverse complement.
GGCGATTTTCTTGAAGAGACAACGAAGATAACGAGCGCGCCGGTACCGTTAGAGCAAATTTGCCTAAGTCGTGTCATTAAATATTGTGCAAACTGAGAGAAATATGTCGGCGACGTATCGGATGTTGAATTTTCGAAGCCGATTGCCGGTGACCTAAAGACACGCATTCTGTACGCGTTGCTACCATGCACGAGCGAGCACGTCCTCGTCTTCTAACGTTTCCATGTTAACGCGGATCTTTGAACGTTAAATGTCCCGTGTGAATGCAATTAGTAAATCTAGGAGCTCCGGCTGCGACTGAATGGAGGACCCCCTGCTGTCCTCCTTTTGTTCTTCGATCGTTTCAAAACCGAGCGCCGATTTTTCCCAAGCCTCTCATTCACAAAAGTCAGTCACGTGCGCGTCATTCATCGCGTTCGAATCAACGAGAATCGCCGAGACAAACGGGGAAAATAGGTCGGCGAAATTTCGTAGACATCGAAAGGGTTACCGAGAGGAGGCTCGAGACGAGTTTCGATAAGAGGAAGCAGTTTAAGGCCGGTAAAAGTCAGCCAAGCTTTTAACGGTGCTCGCTTTGGTGAGACACGGAGGAGGAAAGTTCACGGTTGATTTTATCATGCGCTCCACGTGCCCGATCGACGCTCGCCGCGCTCTGTCTGCTTCTATCGATCGTGAGTGTCTATCTAAAAAAGATACTTTTCTCGAAATAAATTCTACTTCTACTTTTTCATCGAGCAATGAATCGCACCTCTGACGACGATATCATTTTCCTAATAAATTCTATTTCGCTTCGTTTCGCGATCGAAATATCTGACATCTGACAAACTCTTTTTCTCTTTCAGGTGAAACTCACAGAGCTCTCTCTCTCTCTCTCCCGATTCTCACCTTGTTCACCAGCGTCTGCGGTTTCCGCGACTTCGTCCGATCTTCCGGGATTTTGAACGTCGTCGATCACCTCGGCCACGAAATTGCCAGCCTGCTCGATGACCGCACTCATCGGCGTCTCGCTGTCCTTCCCAGTCACTCGTACCTCGATCTCATCCAGGCTTTTGCCTAGCCTCGTCCTCAGGCATCCTACCGTGTTGTCCCGCAGCAGACAGTTCAGGTAACTTTCGTCCTCGTCTTTGGTTTCGGTAACGTCACCCTGAACGCGGAGAACGAGCCCAAGCAGCAGGAGAACGGACACTGTTATCCTCATGGCGATACGACGATTTTATCGTGGTGCGACGATTTCGTTTCCCAAAGACACTTGCACTACGCGAGATCACCGGTCATCCGTTCCCTGTCCTTCGCCCTTCTCCGTTTTTTTCTCCGGTTTCGCGCTCGACCTTCCGCTTTTTATATCCTTGAACCGCGTGTCACGGGCACCAAGTGGTTGTGGAAGGTGCGTGGTCGAACATATATGAGAGTGTAACCCCTTCCTTCTGAACTTCCGCCAATCAAGTTGGTCCTGTTTCAAGCGAGAACCAACCGACATCCCCCCACTGTCGTGTTTTCGTGGGCACACGAAGACTCGTTGAAACGGAGGCCTCGTAGGCAAGGAATTCCGACCGCCTCCGACGTCGGGGTCGAGACGACGCCGCGAATGGGAAGGAATTTTCAACGGTGGATGTTTGGGCAAGAAAGAAGACGGATCGCGGAGGGGAAAAAAAAAAAAGAAAAAAAAGGAAAAGACGCGAAACGTGCCGAGTCACGGCCTTTGGTTAACGAATGGGTCTCTCTCGATTAATTTGTCGTGCCGCTTTGGAGAGATTTTTATTACCCAGCCAGACGACTACTTTCCCTATTTCAGTCTGACGCACCGAGAAGCGTGGACAAATATGAAGAATCTCTGGAACTGAATAATTCGGCGATTCGGCGAAATTCGAAGAACTCGAAATTTCCAAGACTCTGAAAGTTCCAAATTGCGAATTTTAGGAGAGGCTCCGTACTCGAGACGTTTAGACAGATTCCGCAATTTCAAAATTAAAACATTCCGAAGTTGAAAAATTAAGAAACGAAAAAACGCTCGAGAGTTTCGATCGTTCAAACGTGCGAACGTTCGGGACTTTCGAGGAAAGAATTCGAAGAAATTAAAGGGTCCAAGAATTCTGAAAATTGGAAGGACAGATCCTTCTTTTGTCGTACGGCACGGTGGAAATTAATTTTTAATGGCACGTCAGCGATCTTTTTCCCCGTATTGCAGAAAAGCGTAATAGGATTTCGGATTGTACTTGACGCGTGTGACTTGGCACGCGTGTGAGTCACGTATGCGCGTGGACCGGATGACAGAAATTCCATTAGAACAGTGTCGGGATGCTAATACAACCTAATTCTGGCCATATTTATCGTTAAAGTACGAAGAGGCACGAAACTGTAGTGAAATCGTTGACTTTCGAAACAGCCATGGATTAGGAATAATTAACAGCGATTAACGACGCTGAATATATTTATCAGCAGCCGTCCAGATCTCTTTCTGTGAAAATTAATAAAATTTTCCGCGATAACGAAACGTGTGAACGAACGTGAACCGCCGAGTGCCGCGAGTATCGCTACTTATCTGCGCCAGTTAGCATAATCGATGCGTTTCACTCTTGAAAGCGTAATAATCAACGTGACAGAGAAACTGTCACAACACGTTATGAATGATTATACAGATGAATCACCGAGAACTGGATCCTCCTTTAACATAATGCAAAAGACTTAATGCTCGAGGCACAGGCGTCGTTCCCACTAGAACTTCATCGACTATGCAAAATACCTCGGGCAAAGATCCACCAGTTGGAATTCGAACAGAGACATTTAACGATCGTTCGTATTTCTTTCTGTTTCTTTGTGCCTTTGCGTCACACGAAGTCTCCATTTGGTCAGTTTATTAAATCCCACGAAGTTGGAAAAGTTGAACGATAACGTGGATGGTATCAGAGAATATTTTGTTAGCTTTTGCTGGCTGGCAACAAAGTTCGACGAACGAACGCAAAGAAGAATCCTCAAGCGTGTTTTACGTGCTTGCACGACGATGTACAACAGGTTTAAATTTTTTACGCCTGATAGAGAGAGCTTTGTCTTCTCCACTTAACACTTGAGATATAAATACATATCGCATTGTTTGATTGTTTAAATTAAATTTTCAGCCTGTGATTATCGTATCGATGATTCCTTCGTTGATCGTACGCCGATGACGTATCGTTACTTTAATTTAAAATTGAATAATTACAGGATGAAAATTTAAATTTAATCATTCATCTCGTTTATTTCCTCTGATCTTCGATCATCAGACGCAGCGTGTTCGTCAGAGATCTTTACATTTTCACAAAACTGAACAAAACTAAATACCAAATCACTGATAATTTGATAATGTGATCGAAAAAGAAGCGATTGTCGCGATTGTTGGAACGAATCGGCGTCCTCTGCGATCAGGACCAAATTAGAAACGCGAATTGTCGAAAAAGCCGAATGCTTTCACGTCGCGGCGGTGATCTAAGCTTCGCAGGCATACAGAGATTAATCCGGGTTCTATTCTGATTTGCCACGTATGCGCGGTGCATCGTGCATTTTGTAGTTTAGAAAACGGTATAGGATTACGATTCGTATTGGCGAGCTGTCGATACGTAGGGATCGATGGCGGTGGCATACTAACTATAAGAACGGAAGGTGGGTTTCTGGCACGTATACGCACCGCGAATATCGAGGCCTTGGGGAAACAAATTCGACATTGACGATACTTTCGTTACGTGCCCCCTAACCGTCGATCTATATCCGTATCTAACGATCGGACGCCTGCTGGGAAACGTCGTACGCGGCAGTTTGCTCGTTTCTCGAGAAGTGGAACGTACCTTCTGCTGCAATTTTTGCATTCGAATATCGCGGACGTCGTTACCGCGAACGTGACAGATTTTTTTAAATCAGGACCGAGTCGCTGGTCCACGAAAACAATGTTCCATGAACGTGTCATGCGTGCCACTTTGTCGCAAAGTATTGCAGCCGTGATTTTTTAAATGATTTTTTGGATATCGGATTGATCATGTTGTCAAATTGAAGGGAAGTCAGAAATGTTGGACTACTTTTCTTCTTGAAAACGACAGAAACCAGAGTTTATAAATAGAAATAATATATATAAAAGAAAATCAACTTTTTACTAAATGCATTTAATAGTGCAGAAAATTAGTACACAGCGTGAATAATCTTAGATATAATTATCAATGCCGAAAGTGCACCCACTAAATATTCAGAAACGTTAATACGAACGGTTTCATAATCTCTACGAAATAACAAAGATTTTGTTCCTGTATCTATTTCAAATTCTACTAATATAACTAATATAATATATTATTATTAAGTCCTGCCTAATTACAATTTAAATAACAAAACACATAGTTACACACAGTACATGGGTATACAAATAGTAGATGCACGAATGTTTCTTATGACAAGTCGCTGTACATCGAAATTTATCAAACAAAATCGCGTGCAACAAGAATCGCCGTTGAAATCGATCGGCATCGGTTTTAATTTCGATTTCGACGTTGAATTTAACGGCAGAGAAAAGGGAAAACTGGGTACGTAGTAGTCGGAGGCGAATCGCTTCAGAATCTGGACCAAAATGCCGTTACCAACTCGAAGTAGGTCATTCGGAATGGTGGCTTCCTCGACGTTTCAACATCTCGACGTTTGTCCCTTGAAGATCAATTTAATTTTAGCTTTATACTCGACCAGGTGCCGTTTCGTCGCACCTTGGAGATCGCGCGTTCTTCCTTGATCGTTTTTACGTTTGCGAACGTTACGTATCACAGACAGACCATAGTAATTATTCGAGTAAAACAATCGAAGCGTGTTCTATCTTGAAGAGTGCCATTCTCACGAGTGTCGTCCTCACCAGCCTTCGTAGTCATCTTCCGGTTTGTGATAAGTGTGATAATAGTGCTCGTGATACTCAGGCTTGTGGACCAGTACTACTTCCGTTTTCTGAGAATTCCTCAGCGCGTTGAACAGCATCACTGCCAGCGCGATTTTCCCGACGATGATGCTCCGGAGTAGATTCAGCTTGATGGAGGCAAGGGCGCCTGGCAATCCTGCCAACTGAGATTTCAAGAATTACATCTTTAGGCTTGAAGCCTTTTAAATTAACCAATTTTCGTTTAGAAGTGCACGATGTAGCGTAAATTAAATCTAAACCTGCCACATTACGGGGGCCATCATCATCGCCATTCCGATTCTTTTCAGCGTATCTTTGTCAAATTTCAATTTCCTTGCGCTCCGTTGCTCCACGCCGTTTCCTTGGAAAGAAATCGCAATCGTGACGAATCGCGTCATTCGCGAACGTCGGTTTTTACTTACTTTCGAACAGAGACGACAGGCTCAGCGTGACGCTCGCTTCGTCGTCACCGACGTACAGCGCAATTCCTCGAGTAACGTCGATCCTCAGGCTGTCGTTCGACTTACTTGCAACATCCTCGGCGCGAGCCAAAGTTTGGAACACAACGACGACACACGAACACCAAAATATTGCGTCCAGTCCATTCATGGCTAGGTCGCCTGGAAAGTTCATTCACTCGATACAAACGCGAGCCCGTTAACCCATCCTTTCAGCCGCCTTTCTAATCGACGACGATTAATTCCTTACCTCTGCCTTTATCTATTCTATCGGTATCGTTAGAGGAAACAAGAAGATGCCTCGCGTCTGCGTGAGTTTTTTCCTTACCTTCGGCTCCTCGAGACAAATTGACGCAACTCTCGGAACAAGCGTTCAAGTTATCTCGAAGTTTTAAATTTCCAGAAGAATCGTTATTTGGACGGTTGGCAAAATTCTTCACACGCTTCGAAAGACCAACGTTGATCCTTTGCAGCAGTTTGATAAGCAGCGCGCGCGTGCTTGCATCAGATCGGCGAGGAGGCTACTAGACGTAGATTCTAGCAAGTGGAGAACAGACATGTTCCTTTTTCTATTAAGCTTACCCCACTAAGGCCAGGAAACTGGGTCTCTGCAGTCTGTTGCCGGGATTCGTGTCACAGAAGGCGTAATAAACGCCGGTTGGTTGCCGACGCGTGTGAGTTCGGCGAGCCTTGAAACGCGCAAAATTCAAATTTGCTTCCTCACCGTTAAAAACGACCGCGATGCTTCCCCGCTTTCTGAGCTCTCGTCGAAGAAAAAAAAAGAAAAGAGGAAAAAAGAATCGAACGTTGAAAATTTTCTACGAGAGTCAAGCTTAATTTAAAAGAGAAATTACAATAAAAAGAATTACTAGAAAATGATTTAATAAATACATTTCTACGATGGTACATGTGTTTCGTATAAATAGGAGGAGAGACGCAGCTTCTTTACAATAAATTACGTTAAATAAACGTTATCGCTAGCTTGAGGTAACACCTGAGATTGTTGCTTAAACGTACGAGCTTGCAATTCTGGTTTGGTCCGTTTCGTCGATTTCACACGACACGACACGACACTAGCCAGCATTATTTTCGGAATACTTAAACAGAACTTTGGTACGCGAGAGAACGAGCTCTGGTTCGCTCTGGTATCGTCGACGTTTCCTCGAAAACCGCAACGCGATCGTTCCATTTCTCTTGAACGTGAGTCGCCAGTCGTGGTAAGCGCGATAGCCTCGTTCGAATGGCCAACGATCGAAGAGGCAGTTTTCCGAGAGAGAAGGCTATCGTCGAGGGATTCATCGTCTGTAGTAGTAGTGATGCTCTTCTGGTCCGCTTGCCGACATCCAGCCGCTGTACGCTTGATTGTGAGCGACTGGTGGGCTATTGTGTACGTGCACGTGAATCGGTTGAGCACCGTGAGCAGGTGGTGCACCGTGCTGCCAACCGGAGGAGAATTTGGCTATTATCGTGCTCAGTTTCAGCATCAGTAATATGGCACCTGCAATAATCGATAATTTCAACGTTCAAACTATCCCGCGACAGGAAAAATTCCTTTTCAGCTGCGTGTACCGAATGGATATGTGTCGTCTCTATAGGCAGGTCTCGAGAGGCATTTATCGATAATCGGGTCGATGTCTCCTGATTTTGTATGCACGTGACGTGTCGCGGCTGAACCGTTATCTTTTCGTAAGTACAATAGCCAGATAGAAAGATAAACACTTACCAATGAGCAGTCCCTTCAGCGAAATGATCGTCAATACAGTTAACATCGTCATCATCACTCCCATTTTGTACATCATCGGCATCAACATAAACTGGATTCGCTTATGGCCGAACGTTCGAGCTTGCCTGCTTGTCTTTTCTAAATATTTAACGTCTCGTTTAATCATCTTCTTATCCGACGATCAATGACACTCGATAACGATGATGATAATAATTTTCATGGTATTGCGAGCTTACCTCGAACCTCGTTCCATCCACCAACGAGTGCGTCATCGAGGAACCTGCTCAGCTCCTGGATGTCGAGATCCACGCCCGCGTCCTTGGAAACTATCGGCAGCGATTCGGTGACATTGGCGCGTCCAGCTTCACGCTGGTGCGACGACGCAGCGACACCAACACTCTGCACGCCCGGCAGGATTGCACTTTTTGGAAAAGTAGCGGCGAGGAACGCGCAGGCCAGCGTCCAACCAATCGGTCGCATTATCGAACCGGTTGCGATCACGTGATTCTCTTCATCAGACCACGGGGAATCCGTTCCCGGGGAAAGAAGTTTCCTGGGGCCGGCCGGGATCGCGTTGCTCGATGCGTGGACACGATCGATCGAGTACACGGTGGAGCAGGAACCACGAATCGACAAGCGTGTGCTAATCGAGCTCGGACGGGCCGCTACGTACGATTCGTACAAACGCGCACAATGCCGTTCGAACTCGAAAAGAGGATCGGCCTACGTGTTGCGCGGTGGATCTGCGCATTCCCTCGAATTTCCTCCTCGACTGACTCGAGGGAATTTCGTGGACGCCGCGCCGCGCCGCTGAAACACTTTTCAACAACGCTATTGGAACGTGCCGCGTGTCCAGCGTGCTCAGCGTTGCGTGTTTGCCGAGTTGCATTTTCTTTTTTTTTTACTATCAATCACTCTTCTTTTTTCTCGCGATGACCCTTGAAAGGTAAAGTCAGACAGATAGATTCAAAAATTCCGCACTCCTTTCGATAATTTCACGATCGTACTTTCGAAGGAGAAATTATTTGAAATTGATAGCACTGTATTTAACGTGTTACGCGTTGTCAGTCGACGAATCGTTTGCAATATTCTCTGCACCATGCTCCACTTTCTGTATCACTGTCACGGTCACTGTCCCGCAATCATCCGTGCATTCCTCGCTTCGCATGGGTCTGTTCGACCGTGGAAACCTGTGTTTTAAGGATCGTTGGGTCGTCAGCTGCGTCACACGTTCGTCCATCGCGATGCTCATTGTCGTGGCGTGGAAAGGAAGCCTCCTTTCCTTAAAACTGTGGAAATACTATGAAATAAAAGAGGCGAACGAACGTGGAATAGAGTCTCGTTTATCATGCGCTCTCAGTGGCTTCACGCCCTGCTAATTTAATGCAGTCGAGCAGCAGAATACACGATCATGGTCCGTAGTTTTCGAAGAAAGTACAATCGTACAATAGTAATATATCTAGCGATGTAATCGACTTTTGATTAGTTGACCTTTAACGCACTGATGGCACAGTGATTCCACGAAAGTTTATCAATTATTATTGACTAGTGTGTTGAATATTTTCAACTCTAAAAATTGTTTTATTTTTTTTTTTCTTTTTTTTAAAGAATATTCGATATTCGATCTCAGGTGTTTGAATCTTCTCAGCGAAAGTGTACGTATCAAGCATATCGAGTAAATTACGCAGTTCGGTAACTTAAGGACCTTGTTAACAGATTAATTCATTAAGCCGGCACGATATTACGCGTCGCACGACGACGTGAAACCTGCCGGATAATCAAGTGACGACACAACGTCACGAAAAGCTGACAAGCGTGAAATGGTAAAAGTAGCCGAGCGAAAGCAGCGATATTTGCATGATGCGAGTTCTTTTCGGCGAGCTTTCCGGTTATTGTTGCTGCAGCGGAGACGGAGTCGCGCGCCGATTGTGAATACACCTTAAGAGCCGAGTACTCTTGAGAGGACGGATAAAAGGAAGAAAGGCGGTACAGGTTTACCGGCGTCGGGTTTGCGCGGTGAACCCGGCAAAGAGGAGAGGAAAGAGAGAAAGGGAAGAAGAGCCGGTGAAGAAGGAAACGGAGGAGGCCATGTTGGAAAATAATGCGCTCCGTAAAAATTCTTTACCCTCCGCAGGTGTGCATCCTGTTGCCGAGTAGCTCCTCTTTCTCCCTGGCCGTCGCCCGATTCAAGGACTAAAAATCCAACCCCTTGCGCCAGAACCAGAAAGGCGAACTATTAAAGGCGAGCTTGAGACTCGAGGCTTGCCAACTGTATTCCACGCTGGTCCCTCCGTCGCGACTTCTTCCCTCGCGCTAGTTCTTTTTTCCTCTCCGCTCTCTCGGCTCTTTGCGACTCGAACGTGGCAAACCTTCGAAACGTCGATCCTCGGCTCGGGTATTCTAAGAGTGCGATAAAGATGAGAGAAACTGATAAACGATATCTTCTTTTCTTTTTCGCCACCGCTACCATCCGCTTTGATGGTAAAAACTCGCCTAATTTTCGTTTCTCAGTAAGTTCAGAAAAACAAAGCACAATGGGGAGATACGAAGGAGGATTCGAATTCTGTTTCACATAAAACCTAGAGGGACGTTTCTTTCTCTCACATTTTCTGTGATCAGTCTCTCTTAGTATCGGTGAAGAAAATTCGTGCGAGGATTCTCGGTATAATTTCATAGGTAGATCGACGCGGAGCATCGTAGGTCAACCGTTGCAGAAACGGTACCGGAGGGACAGGAGAGTAGAATCGCGTCAGATCTCACGCAGAGGAGCGAACCACGTTATTTTCCAAGCACCACTGCCTCAAGGTTAGACGGCTCATTACCGTTTCGGTCGCAAGAAGAAACCGACCTGGCAGCCGGTGTAACTGACTCGTCGCTCGAACGACGTCCAACCATAAAAGAGAAGCGATATTATTACCTCCGCGATCGAGTTTTTAACCCAATCTGCTCGGCAAGTTCGCAATCCCGTAATTTCTTGGAAATTTCTCTGAAAATCTCCATTGGCTGGCTACCAACGACAGAGGGTGACAAATGAGCGCCAAATTTTTCATTGCAACGCGTAAAAATTCGTCGCGACTCTGGAAGTTGTAAAATGAAACAACGTAAAAGTTCACGTTGCTATGGTTCGACGATGCAAGAGGTGGACGACTACGGGCATTATTAATAACTCTGAACAAAAACAAGATTGAACAGTTTCTTGTGAAACTTTACATAAATCATCTCCGTCCACGTAGAAGGAAAATTACCGCTCCACGTCGTTGAGGGGTTAATGGAGTGATTTTGCGAATCTTCTGGTTCCCTGGGGACGGACAGTCGCAAGAAGCGCAAAGGTAAAACGCGTCTACACCCGTTAGACCGCGAACTCGATTCGCTCGCAACCCCGGAGGATGGGGGAGGGGGGGACTGCACTTCGTAAGAGAGGGGGCAGCGTAAAAATGGAAATTCCCGGCTTGTTTCTTTTTTCTCGCAGTCTCGCGAATCCGCGCGTCTCGTTGGTCGAGCCTGTACGTACACTCTCACGGCCATCTCCGCGTCCGCTGCGTCCCGCGGACCAATACGCTATATGTATTACCATACCTCTCGGCCATGGCTGACCATAGACCGGCTCACAAGTGGCCGAGACATTCGCCTCTCGACCGCGACCATGAGAGCACTCAACTCGCGACGCACACAGCCAACCATCGGTACTACCTTCCGCTTCTTCCCTCGTTCTCTCTTCGGCCTGTTGCTGTTCCTTCTGTTCGTCCTGCGCGTTGTCGAATCGCGTAGCGTGCCGCACGATGAGCAGGACCGGGCGCAGCTTGACGAACTCTCGCCGATCGGTAAGGAGGTTGGCGACGTTGGCCAGGTAGATTCGGGGAACAACGCGCCGGAACTGACGCGAGGAAACCTCGATGCGCGCGACGTGGAAAGCGACGAGCTCGCGTTCGAAGTGTCGGAGAGCAAGGACGAAGAAGTTTCGCGATCGACGAATCCGAGAATCGGTCAGGAGGAAGAGTCTTCCTCGGTGTTGGAGGGAGGATCCAGTGCGAGGAAGATGGACAAGATTCGAGCGACCGAGGAAAGCAGCGAGGTAATGAGAAAGGAGACGGAGGAGGTTGGCGTGGTGAAGAAGCGCAGAAGAAACGACGTTGCTTTGATCGGCAAACCCGATCAGGAGGTCCGAGAGAGCCAAGGGGTTCCAGCGGAACAGGCCAAGGAGGAAGGCATCAGGAGATTCGACGTGCAAGTGGACGTTGACGGTGCGATCGACGAGCAGCAGGGTAGAAAGGAACCCGATGAACCTGAAAATGGTGATGGTGAACGATCGAAGGTAGTACTTCCCGGTTACTATCGAAAGTCGGGAAAGCTCGAGGATGACGATGGCAGGAGCGAGGAGGAGATCTCGTCGAACGAGAGCTCGGATTCCGAGGAGTCTCACGCGAACAGAGGGTTCAGATCTCTGGTCGAGTCTCAGAGTGTCAAGTCGAAACGCAAGAGCTCCACCGTCTACCTGAACGCGGAGGAGAAGAAGGTGTCCGATGGAGAGCAGCAGTCGATCGTCGACGGACAGATCAGGAAGTTGATATCGATTCGGGACGACGCGCTGGACGCTCAGAGGACCGACAAGATCGACGAGGCGCAGGTTCTGAACTTTAAACGGAAGCTCGAGATGGACGAGGTCGCGTTCACCCAGGAAGAAGGGGTCCACAGCGAGCGAAGGAACAAGGTAAAAGAAGGTGTCAGACTATCAGACGACGTTAGACAATCGGGAGAAGCGTACAGTCTTCGAGTTCTTCTCGAAAGGTGGAAGGGTCAGGCGATTTTCTTGCAGACGCAGATTCGCGGGAACAGCGCGTTTGTGCAGCGTTTGAAAGAGCAGAGGGGGGACGTGCTGCCGGAAATTCCAAGATTTACGGAGAATCAGTTGCTAGACACGTTGGAGGGGATTGTCCAGTCGAAACGATTAGAGCCTTTGAACGACTCTCACGCGAGTAGCTTGAAAGAACTCGGTCTCACCGACGTTCAACTTCGAATAATCAGATGCGCCGAGCAATTGTTAGCGACCAGAGAGCGGCAGTCGTTCGTCGTCAACCTGGCCGAGTGCATTCGGGGACTTAGTATCTTCAATTGTTTGCGAATCTTCGTTTGGCCGATCGTTGCGGACAATCTCCCCGAATCCATCCAGAATTTCGGCAACTTTCCAATCGAGGTGAACTTGTTTCAGGGCGCCAGAGAAAAGTCGGGCAGGGCGCACGACCTCCGTCGAATCAGCATCCTCTCGCCGGATTTCGTGGTCTACAGCATCCTGGCGAACGCTTTGGAATCGTACCCGAAGAACGACACGCTGCCCTCGTACATCGACCCGAAGAACGACACTCTCAGGAGATTTCTCACGCCCGGCCAGTTGGCCATTCTTCAGATGGCCGAGACGTTCTTGCCGGAAAGCGCGCGGCGAGAGTACTCCGACAAAATGTTCTCCTGCGTCCGAAGATTCGAGTATTACAGCTGCGTCAAGTACTTCGCCTGGCCGCTGGTCAAACAGTATTTGCCGTCGCTGCCATCTTTCCCGGACTACGAAGGCTGGTATCCGGTGATCGACGTGTTTCCGCAGTACCCCATCATCCCGTTCCCCGGCTTCTCGGAAGAGTTGGCCGAGTTGCCGGAAGTCGTGGACGCAGACGGCACCAGAACGAAGAATCTCAGGCCGGAAACTCTCATCATCCAGGTGCTTCAGAACACTCTGAAGCAACAGCCGCTCGTACCCAGCTCCCCGTCTTTCCTCGACGAATCGATCGACAGGTACATAACTCTGATACCCGAGGACCAGTTACTGACGATCAACATGGCCGAGAAGCTGATCCCGATCTCTTATCGGCCAGAGTTCGTTCAGAGGACCGTCAGATGTATGAAGGAGTACAACTACCTCTCCTGCTTCAAGTATTCCGCCTGGCCGACCGTCAGACATTTCATCCCGACACTCCCGGACATTTTCACTTTCCTGCCAGAGTTCCAGGATCCGAGACTGTCGGACGTCGGCAGGTACGTTCACGAACTGTCCAGCCAGTCGAACGTCAACTACTACTTGCCGATCGGAGCAGGGTCGAACTTGGCAGCGATACCAGACGATCGACGAATTTTGTTGGAATCTTCGGACGAATTGGAGATACAAGCTCTGGGGACGTTGCAGAGGTTGAGGTATTCTAACAACGACAAAGAGATATCCTCGTTCGTCTTCGCGCGGAGCAACATCGCGTTTACGAAGAGGCAGATGGAGATCCTGTGCTTGGCGGAGAGTTTCCTACCTCAGTCTGCCCGAGCAGACTTCGCCGTTAACATTCTTTCCTACCTTAAGACGTACAATAATTTCATCGACGGCGCCAGGTACATCGTGTGGCCAACGATCTCCAAGTATTTGCCGAACTTGCCGGAATTTCCACAGTCTGACATTACCGGTACAAAGGATCGGATCGATTTGCCAAGCAGGCAAGGTCTGGCCGAGACGAAGGAAGCTTCGACAAACTCGGGGATAACGATACGAGAACGAGTGTCCAACGTAGGGCAAGAGAACAGAGCGGATCTCTTCTACTCCAGGGAGAAGGAGTCGCAAAACAAGCTGCCCAACGTGCCAGTGATCAGCGTGTCGGGCACCAGATTCGTCCCGATATTCGCCGAGCATCCAGAGTCCGTGATCTACAACCTTCTCCGATCGGTTCAGCTGCAGTCCATCAAATCCAGCCCGGCGACCGCCAGTTCCACGTTCAAAACTCCGGAATTCCTCGAGTTGCTGAGCCAACAGCAGGTGAACATAGTAAACATCGTGGGCAATTTGCTTCCAGTGGACGTTCGACCGGACTTTGCCGACAAGCTGCTCGTGTGCCTTCGCAACGAGACGTTCCTCGTGTGCGCCAGGGACGTGATCTGGCCGGCGATCTCGGAGTACTTCTCCTCGCTGCCGAATTTCCCGAATTTCGGGATCGTGAGCGGCACGCAACCCGGTGACCCGCCGCCGACCACGTCGAGCCCTCTCTCCGAAACCGACGTGAAGACGGGCCAACACGGGGACACCACCGTCACCGTCACCGACACCAGGTTCTTCCCGATTTACAACGACCTGCCGGAAACCATTATACTCAACATCCTCAAGGCCGTCCAACTGTCCATTCCCAATTTGCCCGATTCGCTGGCGCCGGCGAGAACGCAACAGTTTTCCTCGATTCTGACCGAACATCAGATCGTCATCTTCAACATCGCCGAGAGTTTGCTGCCAGTATCGACGAGGTCCGAGTACATCGAGAGAATGGACTCGTGCATCAGGGAGAGAAACTTCCTGGAGTGTTCCCGAGACGTGACTTGGCCAACGATCGCCAAGTACTATCCGTGGCTGCCGAGTTTCCCAAACTTTGGCACGCTGCAGAACTTGCCACAGGCGTCCACTTCCAACTCCATCAGGTTCCAAGTGTTTCTCTCGGAGAAACCTTCCAGTCCCGAGGTGCAGGCTCCTCAGGTCGAGTCGAACGAAGAGGCAAAAACGCTGAAAGCAGCCGAGGAGAAGGTAGAGAGCGTCTTGTCGAACGTTCTGGCCAAAACTCCGGAACTGGAGCGATCGTACTTGAATCTGTCCGTTCCTGTCGCATCGATCTTGAACGAACGACAGGCGAACATCGTCAGACTGTCGGAGAGGGGAGTGCCAGTCGCGGTTCGCCAGGCCTACGTCGCCAGGATGCTGGATTGTGCAACGCTTTACAACTTCATAGCCTGCGTGAACAACATTACCTGGCCAACTTTGAAGCAATACAATCAATCTTTGCCCGAGTTTTCCAGCATCAGCCACCTTGATCCTGCCATCAGTAATGTTCCGAGTAATTTGCAGATGCTGAGACTCGTGCCTATTAGCCTGGCTGCTTCGACCAATCTAACGTCGCAGCAACTCGCGACACCGAGCTCCGAGGCTTTACAAAGCAGTTTGCGTCTGGAGAGTCAGGAGAACAGATCGAGAAATCCAGCGGCCACGCAGTCTCAGCCAATTGACGGACACGCGAAATCAGTGAGAAATTACGTACGTGCAGCGCCGCAGGAACGCAAGTCGAAAAACCCAACGATCACGCCGTCAGTAGGTGAATCTATCGTTGATTAACTTAAATCGTAGAAGCTGGCAGAGCCTGAGAATTTCTAATCGTCTTTATCCTTGCAGATGACAAAGGACCCGTCCCAGGATACGCAGACCAACCGCCAGGCATTCCCATAGACCTCTCCGACCAGATTTACCTCCCCGACAGTCTGGAGAAGATGACAAAGTCGAAATCGTCGAGGGTCAAGAGTAGACAACGTAGAAGCGCCATGGACGTTCTCAATACTTACTACGACAGCGAGGAAGCGGAGGATGGCTCCGCGTCCTCGTCGTCGTCGCCGGTGACATTTCCAAACATCACGGAATCCGAGTACCTCCGGTTGTTGATCCGAGTGAGGGACAAGTCGAGGCTTTCTGGCGCAGGTGCCTCCAACACGAAGCGGTATCTCGTCGACACGTTGAACTCCACGATCAGAGATTCGCTGACCGCGGATCAGTACGAGATCCTGAAGGTCGTCGACGAATTGGACGATCGGTCGTCGGGCAAAGGGCTGACGCAGCAGGTTATACAGTGTCTTCTGAGTCTCAGTTTCATTCGATGCCTGGGCATCTTCGTCTGGCCGCTCGTCGTCAACAGTTTGCCCTCTTTCCCGAACTTCGGCGTCTTGGGACGCAATCTGGACACGGAGAGTCAGGTGCAGGATTTGCTCGGCATGTCGAGCGCCGAGTTCGAGCGGAGGCTGTTGGAGAGGAAGGAGTCGATCGAGGCTTTCTTTCTCGACTGGTACAGGAAGCTGGCCGAGGACAAATTCCAGACGGATCTGGGATTCCTCAAGATCAAGGGCTACGGGAACAACGAGGTGGGGATCAGCTTTTCCGGTTTCAGGGAAGGCAGGGGCGCGAAGCTCAAGGACAACAAGAATCTCCCTAGCATACTGACGATCATAAGCGACATAATGGAGGAGGTTCTGGACCAACGTCCCGAATATGAGAAAACGAAGAAGGAGAAGGAGAAGAAGGAGAGGAGTATAGAAGGCTCGAGGGAGGCCGACGTCCAGTTCTTGAAGAACACCGAGGAGATCGTCGACATTAAGAGATCGATGAACGACGACGACATCATAACGATGTTCCTCGACAAGATCAAGGAGTCGAACGATTCCGACGTGGAGAACGACGACACGAGGTATTACACTTCGGAAGACGCGTACGACGCTTTCGGAGTTCTCTTCGGCACGAAACTGCACGACAACCTCGACCCCAGCGGGCTAGAGTCTCTCGGCTCTGACTTGAAAGTGGAGGACGAGGGGAACGCGCCGGCAGAGTCGACCAAGGACGTGGACATCGTGTCTTTGGAGTCTCGGAAAGACTTCGACGAGCTGAAGATTCCACCGACGAAGGGCCAAGTGACGTACGATCTCGAGAAGGAGTTCTCAGGGGACCAGGAAGAGAGACAGAGAGAGAAACGCGCTAGAAACTACCTCAAGTCGTTTCTAGGAAAATATTCAGACAGACGTTCGAAGGAGCCCGGCGTGGAAAGTTTCGACAGCTTCGCGGAGGACAACAAAATCGTCGAGGAGCGCGAAAGGGGTGCGAAATCCACGTTGGTCGTTCGACTGCCGCGTCTGCACGACGAGGTCGTGTCGAGGAAGGTGACGAACTCGATGATCCACGCGGGTAAGGCTTTCAAGATGAAGATGACGCAGATGGTGCCGGGATTTGGGCTCGTTCTGTCGTTTCTCCTTCAGATGGCCCTGGCTCATGCTCGCGCAGCCGCCTCGATGGCCGGTATGATCAGTAATATGGCTCTGGGAGCAGCGATATTCGGAATGATACGGGACTCCTTCCTCGGGTCGAGCAGCCATCCAAAAATCAAGTACGTTTACGACAACGACAAGCACGGGCCAGGAATCTCTTGGCCTACTCAGCACGAGTCTGGCTCCCCTTACTACTCATAGTTTTTACGATAAATACTTGATCAATGTGGATTTTTCAATCAACGTCGATGTACTTAATGTTAAAAAAAATGTAGATGTCTTTTCACTCGTAGCGATTCCGACTCGTAGGTTCGAAGTGAGCGTTCGATCGCGTGGATTTCGGATGTTTGGAAACGCGAAATCTGGATTTCGGGTGCGTAGACTCGCCTATGAGCGAATTATTACACGAATAAGAGGGTTCTATGATACATACCGATCGCTAGACTGCGGATGTTCTGGCGAATTCATATTTTTGGGAAACGTCATTGAAATTTCGATAGAAAGTTCTTACTGTGTCTTTGAGAATTTTTTCATATCCTCCAAACTCTCTGCAAATGCACTGAAAATCCGCAGTCTATTGATTACGGTTACACTATGGTAGAGTTGTAGTTAAAATATGTACGACACTTGCACGACTATTAGCACGTTGACTGCCAATTTTTCTATTCCCATTGACATTTTAACGAGATGAATCTCATCGACGAGAAAATTGTAAATAACGCAAATAAGAGGATAACAGTACGAAGTCCTTTCCTTGTTGTAAGACGACATTTTGCAAAAATTGAATGTTCCATCTTACACGCAGAATGCATAAATCCCGCGGTGGTCAATGCGTTAACAGTTAGACAGACGTAATAATTTCGTTGTTCGAGGGTTCGTCGTTCGTTTTGACCTTAAAGGCTGAATAACAATGAACGTTGTGTTGGGTTAGCTTTAATTTTCTTCCGTACGCGGCTGACGGCCGATCGCG
The DNA here is from genome assembly GCA_001276565.1 of Melipona quadrifasciata. Taxonomy (NCBI): domain Eukaryota; kingdom Metazoa; phylum Arthropoda; class Insecta; order Hymenoptera; family Apidae; genus Melipona; species Melipona quadrifasciata. The sequence continues at coordinate 449,083 of KQ435714.1, read as the reverse complement.
GTCGTCGGTCGCTCTCTCTCGGTCTTCCTACACGAATAGCACACGTATTTTGCATAGACACTTCTCGCATAGCACGGACTGCAGAGACTCGACCGTTAGTTAGGAACAAAGTTTCGACGAGTTTGCTCAATGAAATTCGTATCAGCTCTTGTTCGTTCGTGGAAGGTTTAATGGTGAAGGGTAACACAAGTATCTTCGTTGCACTGTTCTCTCTTATCGATCTCTATGTATTCAAACTATGTGCTCAATAATTAAAGAAAACGCGTAGATGGTTATATATGTAATGTAAAAGCCTCTAGCTCGTAAGACTGTCAGCGATTCTCGCAATAATATCCCCCGTTTACGAAACAATAAAACACGCTTGAGAATCCCACTCCCGGTTTCCATTCGCAACAGCACCCCCCCAATTTGGTCCATCACTTTCCACTGTATATTGATTATTTCGTTCTGTAATCTGCAACTGCTCTTGTCTCGCGAGCGGCTTGCTTCTTGCCGGCGAAGAAAAATAAATCGTGGAAAGGGGATTGCAGGGATGGAATTTCAAGGACTCACGCCTCGAAGATTCAGTTTATTTCGTTTATTTATCTAGACTACACTTGCTGGTTTGTGTTTTTTACACTCTGATGACTACGCGCGGTTGGATTCTTCAAGATCGAGCTCTTTGGATGAAAAGAAGTGGTCGTTTTACAAAGATTGGTGTTTTCGACGCGCAGTCAAGTTCTTTTCGTTACGTACTTTTATATTAAAAAGCAATTGATCACGATAGCAGAAGCGGCAGCACAGAAGGCACTTCCACGTCCTCTGACCGCGTATGATTTTCTTCCGTCACTTCCGCAGAGAATGGTAACTCGTTTAAGTAGAACCTAGATTAATGTTTGTCGCGTCACTAACAATTGATGAACATTGAATGAGATGTGAAAACGTTATTAAAACTTGAAATACCACTCGCTTGCACGTTCGCAGTCAGCGTGTTCTTCGTCGCTGCAGACTCGTTCCCTTTGATCGAACAGCGTGTTGTTTGGACAAATGACGGGGAAACCTTTCCCTGAGTCGTCACACGCGTGGAAAATTCGACAGTCGTAGTCCAAATCAGCGTATAAACCAATCGGTTTGCCCTTGCAGGAAAATCGGAATGTAAGATTGTTAAAAATGTCCAGGTCGTCCTTCTCTCCAGATAAGTCTTCGTACGTTTCTAGACGATGTCGATCCTGTCGAGCAAGTATTTTCATTAATTTCGTTAAAAGATTAAATTTTAATCAATTCATAGGTTCACGATAACTTAACTTACAACGTAACCCAAAGTTGGCAAGGCATCCATTGCGATGAACAAACCTATGAAAAAAAGAACTAAAATTCACTCATTCAAAAAGAGATTAAAATTGTATTTTACTTACGAAACCAGAGCAAAAGATTCGATATAAATATCACCGAAGAATTCATATTTTTAAACATTTGAAATTAAATTTAAGACACTATTTTTCAATCGATTTACGGTGCTCGTTACGAATGATGGTGTCTGTGCACCAATTCGGTACTCCGATAACTGTACTGGCACTCTTGCTTCTTGAATCATGCTACTCGGACAACTTATCGACCTTAATGAGCGCGTAATTTCTTGAAAAGCGTAACGCTATTTTCCTCGTTATGTTTTAAACGATCGCTAACCGAGATATCCGGTTATTATTTTGTAAATTTTTACTGACAGATAATTGAAACAGGAAGCTACAATACTCGGATATGTTTGTGAGTATCACTTAGAGGAATAATTAGAACAGTGAACTTATTGATTATAAGCGAATGTATCTCCATACGTCCAATTGTTAATAATTGGGTTTTATATAGTAATAATAATTAATTATATTAATTGCAAATATATGTTTTCATATGTAATTAAATCGTAACAAAATATCCTTACCAAACTCAGTTAAAGATGTGAGTTGAGGATCTAATTAAAAAGGCACAATTACAAAGTTTACAAATTAATCTTCTCGACGCATATTTGTTTGTGTGTTCTTCTCCGTTAGAAGTGAAGCGCAATATCATTTGATACCCTAATCAAACAATCCTCTTTATTTTAGGAAATTTAAAATTTGCGCGATTTATGGACACTCAAACGCTAACGCCACGTACCGGTGAAATGGTGGAACTATCGTTTCAATGTTATAAAATACAATGAATTTTATATTTTCATGTGGTTAATTTGCATTACATCTGTATTTCACAGCTGATACTTTCAATTACAATCAATTTAATTCTAATTTTCATTATAATTTAGCTAGAAATTAAATATTACTTGAAAGAGGGTTTTCATTTATAAATAAGCAAACAAATTTAAAAATCTTTATTCGTGTATTTTGCAGATTAAATGGAATCGAAAGGAAGTTAAAGGTCTGAAATTGATGGTGCATTTTGCAAATTAATCCTTTTCCAATTAATTTCTTTTGTAATTAAAGCAAGTCCTTTTTGAATATGGTGATATCACCTGTTGGTAAATATTGGTAATAAAGTTTCCGATATTTTCAATAGTAATATTCGTTGATAGATGGCGCGACCACGTTCAAAATGAGTGCGTTTGTGCAAAATAAACTAATTAAGATAATTAATTCAAAAAGTTTTGCATTTGCGTCACCAATTGGAGATCTTCCACTGTCTTGCGATGTTTCATTTGTCCTATAAAACGTATAAATAACGATTTCTCAATTTTGTTTAATAGAACGGAATACAAAGTGGTTGAATATATTCGCGCTTTTCTAAGAACATTTCATAAATGTTGTGTTTTTGTTTTTGATTTTTGACTAGACTTTTTTATTTTTTATTTTCAGTTAACCTCTCGTGCAAAATGCGCGCGTATTGAGTTTAAATTAAAATACGGAATACACTTCCTACGATTCTCGAACGTAATCGATATTTTCATGATCGATCTTTAACTGGAAAGTGGCGGTTAAAAATGGCGGAGAGTAGCACACCTCACTTCTAAAGAAAGAAGTATTACCCAGAAAAATCATCCTGAAAGATGTGTCATTCAGAAGTTCTTAGGTAAAAATTTAAATCAATAGTTGTTAGATTTGTGTTTATGTTATTAATTTTTAATAAAAAATGTGCATTTTTGCATTTTTACCTTCAATTCAAGGTAAAATTTAACCAATGATTATTACATATAATTTTCAACAATTAAAGAAATAATAGCATATAAACATTTAAACATTTAAACAGAATATATCATGTTAAAATTATTTATAATTTTATATCAAAGTGTAATTTCAATTCTAACCAGGCTTTTGTACACACACTTTTATTATAACATTTTCCACTTATTTGTTGATGCTTTAACTTCATACTGCGTAATTCTTAAGAATTCTAATAATAAATTCAACAATAATTTATTAAGAATATATGCATTTAATAGTTAAAGTAATAATTTTACTGCGTAATATTATATAATAAAATTTTTCATTTCACATAGAGCAAGGCATAGAGGGCCTTGAAGCTCGAAATTCAAAACAATAATACGAACACAATGTTTATGTTCGGCTTAACTGTCGTGTCAGTTCGGACAAGATCCCCATCCCCTACTATTTTCTCAATTGAGGACAAGACGTGTCGCGGAGAGTCATTCGGCTATCGAATATGTATTATGTTGCATTAGGTACGTAACTTTTTCTAACTTGTCGGTGGCATCTCTTCGATAGCATCGCTTCTTCGACACTCTTTTACTTCTATTTATACCTCATTAATAGTATCATTTAATTAATACGCGTGTGTTTGACGATTCGGTGAGCATTATGATATCAAAATCGTATAATGCTTTGAAACTATACGTGCAGATTTTCACTTCGGTTGTCGATTTCACTCGTATGGTTACTGGTAGCTTGTGTAGCTCATGTTTCTTTAATAGAACTTGAAATTGATTATATCTTTACTCATTTGCTTTCGTTTGGCACATTTGTTCTGACTTTTAGTTTCTTTTGTAGGTTATTTCGTAATTCCAGAAATGGGATAGAACACACAGACGCCATGTGATTATTAATGGACAATCTGACGAATTTTGATGGGAAGTTGGCAGCATTTTATTCATTGCGACAAAATTTGGTATACAATTTATATATATAATTATATATATTTCACAATGTGTAATTTCGTAATTATTTCGGATACAAGAGTGAAAATAGAAAAGATTAAATCAGTTAATGTTTTGCTTCGGACAGAGTAGTTTAATGCTATACTTCGAAGTTTACTATACTATACTCTTGCTTTTTCCAAACGATTAATGCGCAATTGAAGGATTCAAAGCAAGATTTCACATGGTGGTCATTCATCAGCAACCTCTAGCGTGGTTATACTGGATGTGTCATAATTAGTATTGCGCATTTTTAAAGATGAGTGCATAGATTAATAACGTTGCGTGTTTATTTTCGGAAGTTTTAAACATGACGAAGCATTCTTCGCGTTTGATTTTGAAAATTTCCTATTTCATAACTAGTGTTTAGTGAATTAGTGTTGCGAAACAAGATACGGTTCGTTGCTCGGGTTCATAATGCAGATAATTGTGCAATAGCCCTTCCTTAACCCTCTCCTTTTCAGTAGTCTAGCCCTTCTGGCTATTCATTTGCTTTTTTTCCAAATGTCGGGACTGTTTTAGTGGTGTGGAATTTTTGTGTTAAGTTTTTTAAACTACTAATCCAACAAATAATTGTGTTACAGATTTATCAATGGGACCATGTGGATGGATAAAAGATGGAATAACATGAATTGTGGAATTTAAAAGTAATGCCTGGATCCTGCTTAATGGTAATTAAATACATCTTATCAAATTTATTTCACAAATCTTCTTGACGTCAACAAAAGAAGATTGTACGTAGAATGCACTAAATATAGAAAATTCTATAAACTCTATAAACTCTATAAATTTTATTGATTAATGAAATATCCAAAACAGAATGTTTGTTACAAAACTTAGTGACTGAAGTAATACGAGTTGATTGACTGGGATCTCGGTTAGGTGTTTATGTAAACGTACATGTCCATTAGATTAATGAAAAATAAATAATATATAATTTTAATATCTAGATAACTAATTTGTAAGTGTACGGAAAATATTTCATGCAATTTGTATATTTTTGTTATAAAAATATTTTAGAATGTGTAGGATTAATTATTTCTTCTACATTGATTATATCCGTAAATGAGAGGGCTGTTCTTTCTTCTTTTCTTTAATTTCTTTCATGTTCATTCGAATTTTTGATAAAATTTATTTAAGCTGATAGGTTCTTTAATGTTTTATTAATAATTTTGGAATTTTAATTTACTGTATGAAAAATACCATCGTAATACCGTAAAACATGGATAAAGTCCCTTCTGATACATAGTAGAATGATTTTGGTTGGTTACTAGCTTCACATTGCGGTATTGAAAATTGACACCACTGTAATTGATTTCAAAACTCATATTTCTGTCGCCTTTACTCTAGTTGATTAACTGAGTTGTTTTACTTGATATAATTCCCCAACTCCACCGTTTGTTTAAGCGTAGAATAACCCAGAAAGACAGTGATTTTTTACTATGTTGGTATTTCAGAGCGAAATCCCATAAGATGCTTGCTGTATTTATCTCTTGTCTGTGCTCGTGCAAATTGTTTAAACTGTCACATCGATCGAAAATCTCCATACGAGCAATTTTACATACCAACAGATGTCACTGGTTTAGAAAGAAGTCGGGAAACCGTATTGCAAGTGACTTTCACCTGCGCCGGCCAATCGCAATCGTTCTTGACTTTCTTCTACGTGAAACGTTCCTTCTCTCCGTCCGACATCTAGACGACACACAAAATCATCCAGAAATATTTCAAAATATTACCTTTCAGTCCGAAAATTTCTCTCCCGTGACGTTTAGAATTTCCCCGAAGTGTTCAACGATAATTTGAATTTTTCGAAAGAGAAAAAAAGGGATGTTCTCGAGAACGGACGTCGAGACACACGGGCTTCGATACGGCCCTGAGAGGCGACGAACCAATGAAGCGCAACCTTACCGTCCTCCTCTCGTAGAAATGTGTTCTCGGTTTCGAGGCAGAGAGCCCGCGTGTTCACGAAAGGACAGCGCGTATCAACTGCCAATGAGGGAGGTCTCGGCTTCTCGAGCTACCTTTCTCTTTAGCTTCGAGTCACGACTCAGTTTTCACGGCAACCTCATCCAGGAACCATTCGCAGGATGTCTCGAGGACCGGAACGTGGTGAAAAACGTTAAAACGCGACACTTTTCCTCCTCTTTCACCTTTCTTCTTCTTTCTACGTTGATCACGCGCGCGACAACAGGACTAAGAAAGCTGCTCGAACGACGAATATGTGACTCGAGGAACAGGCTCGTCCTGAATCCAACGACTGTCATCGCTCTGTCAAAACTTTTTTCGGACGAGGCACGACAAGGTATTCGATATCTTCGATAAGGACGCGGACTTTTAAAAGGCTAGACGGTTGAAATTTGAATTCAATTTGAACCTTGACGTTTCGTTTGAAATTGAGAAGGAAGAGCGCGGTGATGCACGAGACCGCGGTTCCACGTGCGTTTGTACGTCATCTGTTACGGTAGTATCAGTGAGTGGTGATTTCAACGCCTGGATAGGGATTCGCATCTTTCGTCCCAATTGTCTCTTTTTTCTCGCGATTTCTCTTCGTCCGTTCTTTGCAATACGTGCTCCTAGCCGAGCTAAACTGTTGTTCGTGGTATTGTTACACTGTGTCGTGCTGGTCATCGATATTGTCATCGAGCGGAATCGCCATTGAAACCTATCGAGTTTCGGAAGAGATTGAACCTCTTTTTCTAACACCGATCTGGTGGAAAGCCTTGCTCTGGAAGGACAGCTGGCTCAATGAAAATATCCTTGAAAGTATTGGTGTCCGACGAAGCAGAGATCAAGTTGAAAACATACTTTCGAGATTTCGATTCTTTTGAAAATGCGAATCTCGGAGAATGAGAATTCGAAATCGCGTTGTTCCAGCGATTTCGAATTTTCTCTCTGTCATAATAACATTAATTGGCCGCGGAAAGTGGAGCGTGGTTGATTGTGTTTCCCTCGCGCCTCGATTATTCCTTACCGAGAGATCCAGGAGAAACGGAAACGTCTTTCTTCTCGCGTGTTCTTAGATTTCTTCTTAATTATTCACGCGGCGAATTGTTCGCGCGGCTGCTCGAATTAATCGACGTGAAAACGGCGAGTTGGGGGCCCTGGAGAGTTTTTACTTTCGACACGGTTCCGCGGATTTCGCGAAAGACCGAAACATTTCGCTAAGGCCGCAAGAAATATCAAGTGTCAAACGTCAGCCGGCTGTTACGACATTAAAAGAACCGGTGCAGCGAATATTTTTTCCGCGCGAGCTTGAAACGCCGAGTGATTCGGTTCATTGCCTGTCGCCTGTGTTGCACGCAGGCCTGGCTAAGGTCCGGACCCAGAAGAAGTGAAAGGATCGGGACCTGGTGCTTTCGAACTGACGCGCGTCTAACCTGCGCTCCTTCGTCGTGCGTTTCCTGTTATACAAGCTGTTCGTTGGTACATTTGCTCGGCTTCGGAATTGCGCAATAACGCGAAAAAACGCCAGTTGAAAACGCTTTGTAATAGAAAACGCTCGTTTGGAAGGCTGCGCGTCGTATTTTACGGCCGGCTGTGTCGTGGAAGACCCGTATTATGTTCGGAACGTTGCATAAACGCGCGGCGAAACTGGATCACCGCGCTTTTCTTTTTACCTTCTCGCTCGCTGAATTACTAGATTACTGGAACCGTAATAAAGCGTGGTTGTTCGTTTCTCAGGTCAGTGGGCCTCGCGAGCCTGTTTATCCTTTCCAATTCTAGCTGGCAATAAAACGAACACGTCGCCGCATCGGTCAACGAAAAATTTCGTTTCAGAGATCAAAACACGACGAACGTCATCGACGAAAGAATTTCGAATAACGCAAACAACTACGAAATGAAAGTCGAACCATCGTTTGCATAATTATTTTTAACGCAATGTTCTCCGAAAATCAAATTAAACACCCCGTCTCACAGGCAATTTCGCTTGTATAATTGTAAAATTTCAGGCTGTTAGCTGGTGGAGTCTTTCGTTAGACCGTGGAATTCTCCTGTTCTTCATTGACCCCCTTAAACGTTTACGATCGAGGCCATCGTTAACGCATCGGTTGAAATAAAAATACTCAAAGTCATCTTGCTGGCCCACGCTCTCCGCTCGCGATTCCTCTCTAAGATAAATGCTAGCCCACCTAGTCTAACGGTTAATCGAACGTCTAATTTTTAAATCATATTTTTTTTTCGATCACTGGGTTGATCGGAAAGTTTCTGACTTTTTCGTTTTTTCCAACTCTTAACAAATAATGAAATACTCGATACTGTTATATATAATTGAGATTGAACCTAAAGTTAAAAAAAAATTATCTAATTCTACTTGATACTTTTATACACAGTTGAGAGTGAACCTAAGATTGAAGTTTACAAAAAAAAAAAAAAAAATTATAGTTATCGAGCCAAAGTCTCACTCCGCTTCAATTCTTGCTACTCAATTCGTTGCTGCGAATTTTCCGAGTAATTCGAATATTCAAGAATCGTTTCGCTCGACAGACACGCTCGCTTCCTCGTCGATCTCCACCGATTCGATGGAAAGTATTTGCATTCAGCCGCGCATCGCGAAGCGCCATTTCACTTTCAGCGAGGGAACTCGGCGGCGATCACCCACCGTCCCGTTTCCTTGCGATCGTCAATAATCCGTCGTCCCAGTAGCCTATCGTCGGATTTTCACAGCCGCCGCACGATCGTAGACGGATAGGAAATGAAATTGAAAAATGAAACAGCTTTCTGCTCGGGGAACCGGTGAAAATTTAATTAACGTGATTATCTGCCACGAACAGATTTCGATTTATCTCTCGATCGCGGACGGAATTGTCAGGTAGAAAATAGTGTTTAAATAGATACACGGATAACAGTAGTTGCACGCAATTCCTCGTAAAGACGGTATGCCAAGGAGGTAGTAGTAGCAACGAGGTCATTCGTCTCTTTATGACTTCTTTGTTTCTAGTGGGCTCCTCTCCGAGCGGTGATCGCCGATCCGCAAACGAATTAGTCGCGCCTCGGCGTGATTCGCGCTCATTTAGATACTCGAGTCATATGTATGTACGTGTCCCGAGGATCCTTCAATTTGGCAGCAGCGCGATGAAATTTTATATTAATTCAGAGGAAGTACCAGGGGGATGCTGTACACGCTCGAAATTTAAATAGTTTGATTGTTATCGTGTCATTCGAGATATTCCTCATAGTTGACTTTCTCACTTGTTGAATTTTAACATATTAATATTATAATATTATTAATGTTATTTAATTAGTATATATATTATTACTAATATTATTAATTGAATGTATAACATATTAATATTATAAATGCCACGTCATAAATTTGTAATAATTTGATTCCCGTCTAATGTGCTTGACAATCGTAAATTGCATTTGATTTAAAATCAAATTATCGTAGACATTGAAATGTTATCTTATCGCTACAGTTATTCTTGGGCATATTTTCTCTCTTTGAAACTTCGTCTTTGCCAATTTATCGTCATTTTTCCTCTAACGTAAAAAAGTAAAAAATGAAAACAAAAAACAGAACAGGAATCGAGGAGCAAGTTTCTAGAAACGATGCGTCACGGTTTCGAAAAGAGGTAGGAAAAATGGAAAGGTCGGCCGGCCGATCGGTGGAAATCGTTTCGAATCGGTGGAAAAAGTTTAATTGGCGCATGGTGCGTCTATAAGCGCGTTATCGGCGATCTAACGCAGGATCAACCGACCGCGGGGAAAACTTTCTCACGTTTCGCGCGGAACACAGCCCCGATTACAACAAGACCGGTGACTAATAAAAGTTCTACATTATATTTTCGAGCAATTGTTCCCGGTTGTTAGCGGTTGTTCGTCGAGAGCAACGGGAATGAGACTTTAATCGTGAACGCGTTGTCTCGCTTTCCAGATGATGCTACTCCCGTTACTATGGGTTTTGCTGTTGCCTGCGATCATGGGCGGCTACGTTCCCCCCGGGCCACGGTTCAGGTGCCCGAAAGAGCCCAAGTACATCTATCCTTGCTCGTGCGTTCGCGGCAGCGACAGAGGATTGTACATCCGTTGCGAGAACACGAATTTGGCCAGCTTGAGCCTGGCCTTCTCTAATCTGGGCAACGAGGGCATGCCGATCGAGGAGCTCGTTTTGTACAAATGCAACATAGGTGAGCCATGGTTCCCTCTTACTCAGAAACGTACACTATCGCAGATTATATAGTATCACTTTTGATTTCTCGAAAAACGAATCTTATAAATTAGAAAAAGAAAAAAGAAATTAATATTCCAAGTATAAGTATGCGTATGAAATCGATATTAGATCTATTAAAAAAAGAAGAAGTGTACTTTTGAAGAACTATCAAAATTAGAATTTCATTGCGTTCGAAGGACGTTTTTACGGACCCGCTCTCTATCCTCTGGACGTGCGAGTGCTGCGGTTCATCGACACTCCTTTGAGACTGATCGAGGAGCACAGCTTTCTCGGCGTAAATAGAACTCTGCAAGAACTGTATGTGATAAACAGCACTCTGGAGAAATTCCCGCGGCAAGCATTGCAAATCTTGGGGAATCTCAGTATCTTGAGTATCGCTGGCCATCGGATCTCCACTTTACCGGTGGACAGCTTCGCTGATAGTGCAGCAGCCGCGAAAATTGAAAAGCTGGAGATCAGTAACGGTACTGCAATGCTGTTTTTTTGTGGGAAAGTAAATCTGTCTGAGAAATAGTTCTACAGTTTTTCATTTTCGTAGGCACTCTGACTTCTTTGCCAGCGGAGGCGTTGACACCTCTGAAAAAGCTGAAAAGATTGGATCTCCACGATAACGAGATCAAGGAGCTGAAGAGAAATCAGTTTAAAGGTTTGCGAGACACGGAATACTTGGATCTGTCTCATAATCAGATCAACAAGCTCGATGGCTCTCATTTGGCTGATTTGACAAAGATGGGCTGGTGCAACCTATCTCACAACGCCATTGCAGACCTGAAGAGGTATTCTTCGAGACTCTGTCCTGCATATGAGATAAATAATAGTATGATATAATTTAGAAATCTACGTAAATGTATGAAAATTCGTCTTATCCATAGAGGAACATTCGCGAGAAACTCTCTACTGAAGGTACTCAATCTGAACCACAATAAAATCAGGAAACTCGACTCGAATACTTTCCGTGGCATGCGCTTCTTGGTAAGACTCTATTTAAGTGACAATCAGATAAACGACGTTGGAAGAGGAACCTTCGGTCCTGTTACCAGAATAGGCACCATCGATCTGGCTAGAAATTTCATCAAGAAGATCGACTTTCAAATGTTCAACCAACTACAGTTTGCAGAGGTTTGTGCGGTTATCTTTTATGTTCGTAGAAATACTTAAAGAAAGAAAGAAAAGAAAACACTATTAATTGAGAGCAAAATTGAGACTTATTTTTCTTTCCAGCTGATAGATGTGTCCGAAAATTTCGTGACAGTAATAGAAAAGTTATCGTTCAAAGATCTCTATCTGGCGAAGATCAACTTGTCTCACAACGAGATATCAAAGATAGAGCCGGGAGCTTTCGAGAACTGCGTCAACATCACCGTATTGGATCTGAGTCACAACAAGCTGGAAAATATTTCCAAACACTCGTTTGACAGTGCAACTTACGCCACGGAGCTTCAACTGAGTTACAATCAGTTCACCGCCCTTAATCAGGTATCTTTCAGGGGTCGAGTGATTCGGAGATGTTCCTCGAGAATTCCCGAGCGAAATGATCGTATTAATGATTCCAGGTGCCGCTGCACAATATGACCGGGCTGAGAGTTCTCAACGTGTCGCACAATTTGATGCAGTCGGTGCCTCGTCAAACGTTCCCAAAGCTGTACGAGCTGCACACGATCGATCTGTCCTACAACAACCTAACAGAGATCCACAATGCCGTATTTCAGACTTTGTTCAGCCTTCGTTTCTTAAATCTGTCGCATAATTCTCTGGAGAAGATAAAGCCGTCCACGTTTGGCCCGTTGCCAACGCTGTTGGAGTTGGACATGAGTTACAATCAATTGAACGATGTTGCACGCGGCAGTTTGACCAGATTACCAAGCTGCAGGTGATCAGTGATTTTATCAAGATTCGTTGGAGAACGAATTTTCGGTTTTTCAATTCAAATTCATTCGAACGAAAATTAAATCGAACAATTGTCGATTTGTAGGAGCTTGACGGTGAAGAACAATCGATTGACGAAGATCTTTCAGCTGCCGATTTCTCTGGGTAACTTGGATTTTTCAGAAAATTGGTTGGAGGAAATCCCCACGACGGACGTATGGCCAATGATGAACGCTCTTCTCTCCCTGGACCTCTCGAGGAATCGATTGGGCGATAATCTGAAACACGGCAGTTTTGAAAACCTGCTTACCTTGAGGACTTTGAACCTACAGTCGAACAACATAACAAGACCACCTTGGCAAGCGCTGAGCACTCTGACCAGCCTGCAATATCTTCATGTGCAGGTTCGACCGTGTCTCAAATGTATTAAATTGATATCACGCCTCTGACTCAACAAATCGACACTTTGTACAAACGATGATTTCAGGACAATCAGCTGACCGAGTTGGGAAAATCCGCGTTCGGACGTCTTCCGATAGTGTTCGAGCTGAATCTAGCCAACAATCAGATACAAAACGTGAGCACTCGAGCTTTCGAAGGGTTGCTGCAGCTGTTAACTCTGAATCTGACGAATAACAAACTCACGCATATACCGAACGAGGCATTCCAGACTCTCGTCTCTTTGAGATCTCTGGACCTCTCTCACAATAAGTTGGAAAGCTTGGATAACAAAACTCACGGACTTCTGGACGACTGTCTGTCTCTGGAGAGACTGAATCTCAGTCACAACAAGATATCTTTCGTCACGAAGAAGACGTTTCCGAACGATCCTTGGATTCCTTATCGATTGAAGGAAGTCGATCTCTCGTACAATTCCATGCCGGTTTTAACTCACGAGCTCACTGTAGGAGCGAAGAAGTTTCAGTATTTGAATATCAGTCACAATAACGTTAACGAGATTCGAAAATGTGAGTACAGTTCAATACAGATTTCCAGTATGTATAAAGGAAATTGGTACTAGTGTTAATTTAATATCTTTTTCGGTTCTTTTTTTCTGTCATTTACGAATATTCTAGATGTGATTGGGAATCTGACTGCGATACAGACACTGGACCTCTCTTACAACGAGATCAACGACCTCTCAGAACCGGATGTCTTTGATCCTCCGACGAATCTGACTAATCTGTATCTGAGTCACAACCGTCTGACTCACCTGCCACTGGACAAAATCCTCCCGTTGCCAAATTTGAAGATTTTCGACGTGGAGTCCAACTCGATCGGAGTGTTCAGCGACATGTTCATGAACATTATAAAAAATGGCACGAAGCTTCTATATCACGGTAAGAGGGAAGCAACAGAAGTTTTCGATATTCTCTTTCGCGAGAATAGCGAGCATAGAATGTGATTGTAGTAATCACTCTCTAACTCTGCCAGGAAATAATTATTATTACTATTAGGAAGCATTATTGTTAGGAGTTAGGAGTTGGGAAACCATTATTAGGAATTATGAATTATTATTAGGAAATCCACTGCAATGTGACTGCTACGTGAGGCCCTTGAAAAGATGGCTGAGCACTCACACGGAAATCCCAAAAGAATGGTCGAACGTTAGCTGCGAGAGTCCGCATTTCTTGTCTCACAAACTTTTGACGGAAGTTACGGAGGACCTGATGGGATGTGGCCAGAGGGACGTCAAAGAGTATCCCGAGTTCGACGTCACGCCAGACGTGAAGTACCGAAACATCGAGTAGTACGTATATTTCACAAACGAAACGACCATCTTGGTGATCGATATAGACGAATATTTCAATTCGTTTGTGACAGATGCAGTTTCTTGCGTTCTTTTCGAATGTTGGTAAAAATTAAATTTTCTGATAGACTGTAAAATAAAGATTAGTGACAACGATGAATATTTTTCAGTAACGAGGAGGACAAGAGTTGGAAGGCGACGTGGTACGTGACGTCGCGAGAAGACATCGGCGACTTTTACGTGGTGGTTCGAGAGTCCGGGAGTAGGAAATCCGCGATCGAGAAGGATCTCGTCTACAGCGAGAGGTCCTTTAAAATTCCGGACATGCAGGACTCTGGGACAAAGTACGAGCTGTGCGTGCTCGCGAGGGACTCGGAGGGCAACGTGAAGCACTTTCGAAGCTCGCAGTGTCAGATATTGGCGCAGAACGGACTCGACTCATCCGCGTCGAGGTTCACGGTGAACGCGTTCCTGATCCTAATCACCGTGTCCTTCGGCTTTCTAGCGTGA
>KQ435714.1:394412-434630 GCA_001276565.1 Melipona quadrifasciata | reverse complement strand
GTACACCGTAGATCATTCCCCGCGATTCTTTCGCTTCTCCCACGATTAACGCATGTAAATAACGATACGATCGTAAATCGATGTCGTGGCATGGATCGTGGCTGTACATAGGTTGTGTCTTACCAGCGAGGTACGTATCGCCAGGACGTTGAACGTCGTGTATTTATTTTTGTAAAAATATAGTCGCATAGAGCCTAAACGATTCTCACTGAGCCTAATTCCTCATAGAGCCTAAACGATTCTCTTGACGTATTTTTCTCACTGTGAACTAGAAAAATACGTCAAGTGACAAATTTAATCGAACTTTCACGGAAGGATTCACGGAATACCCCCAGAGTGCTTCTTTTCAAAAATCCTCGTTTATCTCGTTTATCGCAAGCGATCGATGGAAAAAGAAAGGAGAAAACGGAAGGAAGAAGGAAGATGCATCGATGGGATCGGGACAAGGTGAAAGAGGGTGAAAAGAGTTGGCTGTGTAATTTGAGATCGTTAGGTGGTCGGGGAGGTCGGGACGATTAGCGGACAATTTGTCTTAATAACTTTTGTCGGCTAATCCCACGAGCCTAATTCCTCGAGCCCAGAGCGTTGTCCCGCCGCTAATAAAGGCGTTTCTCCTGGTTGAAAAAGTTCTCAAGGAAGTCAGCGGGGCTCGCGAGCCGCGCGTAGTAAGATGATTTCATTATTCCGCGTTTTATAATTAGCATCCACGGTTATCCCGGAGGAAGAGCAACGGCTCGGGGCTTTTCTAATGAGGTCGAAGTCCCGTGGAAGTCGTCGCTTCCGCAAAACGATCCTGCGGCCAGATTAATGACGTCACAGCCGATCACGATCATCCACGCGACACGTTCTCTCCGCCTCGTTCTTTCCTTCGCCGTTCGTTCACTCGCGGCTATTATTCGAGATGGATCTCGATGGATCCGTTCGCGCCGTGTTTTTCTACGCGTCGAAGAGAAAAATTCGCGAGAGATACGTGACAAGGAGGGGCGCGACCACGCTGTTTCGTTGACGATTAACGGGACTTTGGATCGGTGAACACGCAACGCGCGCGATCGTTATCGTCACCGCGCAAGGAAAAAAAGATCATTTACTTTATTTTTAGACGTTCGTTCTTACTAGAAAAAATTGCTTCTTTTGGCAGAGACTCTCGGGCGGTATCCTCGCAAATATTTGAGATGCGTCGTGATACTCAAATATCGTCTTAAGCGTTTTCGAAGAAGGGATATTACCCTGGGCTCGTTTTCAAGCAAGTTTTTTTTATAATTCTTCAAACATCTTTTAAACATTGAACGTTGATTATATAGCTTCCCAAAGACTTTAGAGATTCGTCAACGTTTAATCGATGTCGTTTCATTGACGCAATTTTTTCCAATTTAAATGTCTTCCATCCGTGTGCGTGTCTTATAATTTTATGAAACTTCGAGTACGTACTTGTAACGTCACGATAAATCATCATCGTTCGATCCTTAATCCTTAAATCCTCTGTCTAAGGGATTAATCTGCAACAACTGCGAACGATTAAATTGGATCGCGAAAGAGAAGATGCGATTCTGGAACAGCGTCTTCCCTCTTTATCCCCCACGTTGTTAATCTTATTATTTGCGATCTTGGCGCGAGATCGGTACGGATCCTTTGATAGTACGTTACCGGAAACGTGTTGTAGCCTCTCGTGCGATCGCTTTAATTATCGAATCCTTCTTTTTTTTATCTAAGGCAGTCTCCGAAGGAAGGAGTCCAATTAGCATCGAACCGTGGCGATCGTTGCGGAGTCGAACGATTTCTCGTCGCCCAGCGTAATCCGCAATCGGTTGCTCGTTACGAAATCCTTGGACACTTTCACCCCGGGCCTGGAGGAGTATGGCGTGGCTCCGTTCAGGTACCGTACACGAGCGTGCACGATCCTGTACGAAGGAGCACGAACGATGGCGCGCCGGGGCAGTGTCTATCAGCGGCAGACATCCATTTGTCTGGCCTCGGTTCGACCATAAGGCCCCCAAGGCTGTTTTACTTGAATAAATTTATGCGCGACCGATCCTCCCGGTCGAACGAGCCCCGACCAGACTTCGGTTTCGTTGACCTGCCCACTCTCGGCTTCCTTCGTTAACACTTTGCCACGCCGCTTTCTTTTCGTTTTTCGGTTGTTGTATAACGCGTGTGACGTGTGTCGGATGAAAAGTACGATCTTCGATTTAACACTAAAGCTGTTAGAAAAATTACGGCAAAATGATCTGTAATTTTTCATTTTGGGATTTTTGTAGATTCTGATAATTCTCTGACGTTGCCAGGCAATTAATCGACCATTTTTATTTCATCGGCCATATTTATTCTAATTTGTGATTTATATTCATGAATTCAGGAAGCAAGAGCTGGTTGCAAATAATTATTAAAAAAGGAGCGAAACTGAAAGATTTAACGCGATAAACAGTTGACGACCAGTTTCTTCGTGTTCGTTGAACGCATTTACATAGTTCACTTTGGACAGTGACTCACACACGTGTCCATGTAAGGCCCAACGCGTCGTCCGAAACTCTCTCTCTCTCTCTGTGTCGGTGGACCTGTATACGCCTACGGCGAAACGACGAGTCGAGAAACTGCGAGATAAAAAGGAGCGATCGAACGAGGAGGAACCTCGAAAAGGCTGGGGCCGGCCTACGTGACTCGATTTCGTAGCCAAACGTGCATAAACACGTCGCCGTTTGAAATATCGGAGCGTTCCTCCGGCCGAAAATGTGCGCAGCTCGTTAATTCTCCGGCAGCTTCGCGCCAACTACGCTCGCGCTCGTGGGAGGATGGAATAATCTCTTCTTCGTATCGCTCCCATCGATCTTGCAGCGTCGATCGATCCACCGAGCAATTAGGATGAGACTCTTGCAGCCCTGACTCCGTTACAGCCACGTTACGCTTACAAATGTCCCGACGAACGTCGAAAAGCGACGTTGCGAGAGCAAGTTCTTCTTGCTGGCGGACCAAATGTCAGAACTTTTCGAAAGTAGTTCGAAACCAAAGTGGAATATTTAGTTCCGATCGGTCGAATGACCGGATCATAATTTTCTTCGCACCTATTTCGATAGTTATGTAGAGATTATTTATCTTCTTATTAAAATCTTATCGTTTCATTGATATATTTGTATCGTTTTGATCGTTCCAGTCAATTTTCCAAGTCAGGAGGTCTATAGTTTTAAAATTGAACGTAGAGCCAAATAAAATCGTCCATTTTCAAATGTAGAGTTTTAAAATTGAATCAAAGGGCCCTACCCCTCCCCCCCCCCCCGACCTTGTCCAAGTTTTATCACACCACATTTGGACTGCTTCTGAAATTTTATCCGTTCCACCGTCCCCTGATAAGGATAAGAAACTGTCGCCCTGCCCTCGAGATTGCATTACAGCTTCATTCGTGTTTTCCGTCGGATAGATACCGCAGGATACCGGTGGACCGCGAGAGGTTAAGCCAGCGGTTGCGAAAAATGCCGGTATCAGCGGCAAGGGTACCTGCTGCACAAAGTACCATCGGACGGATCTCACGTGCGCGCCGTTAAAAAGATGTTGCCCCGTTCCGCGTCGACGTCCGGCTGCGCACACCGTCTGTCTGTGGCTCCGGTGTGCGTCTTTCGCTGTGTGCGCGTGCATTGTGCATACGTGTGCGTCTGTGTGTATGCGTGTGGTTCGAACTCTCCCGCCAGTGCACGAACGTACGGGCCCGTCAGTGTCTCTCGCGTTCTCGCACTGGGAACAACTCCGACTCGATCGCGCCGCCGCGTCTCACCTTCGCAACTTTATCCCCCTTTCTTCCCCAGTGTCTCTGCGTGTTCCATCGGAGTTGTACGCTGTCTGCTACGTGCCACCATTATATCGATATTTAAACCAAAAGAAAAAGAAAGGAAAAGTGAGAATACCCCCTTAAGGACGTCGAGAAAGCTAATTCCGAAAGGAGACCAAACAATCCGACTAAATGAGAGTTTCGAGTGGTTAGAGCGAGAACACCGCGTTGTCCCTTTCTTCCCACCTTCCTTCTCCTTCTTCCCTATTCTTCCTCCCTCCTTTCTTTTTTTTCTATCTCCCTTTCCCTTCGTTCAGACCTTTGAAGAGCCTCAGCAAGGTTCGTCGGGCGATTTGACATGGAGACCGGAATCCGGAGACTGCTTCTCTGCTGGATATATGTTCTTAGTGTGGCAGGAGCGAACGGTGAGCAAGTTCACGCTGCACTTTTCTCTTTTGTATAAAAAAATTGTCTTTCGGCTAGGTTGTTGTCTCGCGTCGTGCAGAATTATCTATTCCACGATCGCGTCCGATTCTTGCGGAATTCTACTATGACAAACACACAGTATATGACAATCTTTTTGTTTGTAATATTTGTCATGAAATTAAGGTGAGTTTTATATAGAATGTTTTTTTTTTTTTTTTTTTTTTGTTGCGAAAACGACATCTCTGTCAATTTTCCTCCGGAATATTCGGCAAATATGTCGTTAGTAGAAACTCGAGAGGAAACATGGCACAAATTTCAACGCAGAAACGTCACGTGGACGGTAAATGCGTGGCTCAAGGCCGACGGACGTTCACTCGTTCATCGCGCGACGTGTTGATCGACCTCGATGCAACGATATCGCATCTGGTAAATCTGGTGGATGGTTTCCATTGAAAGAGTTGAGAACGTTGTGCGAACCGGTGTACAATAACCCGTGGCGATTCGCGCTCGCGGTGATTAGCTCGGGGTAATTGTACTGTTTTGTTGCGATAGTTTACGGAAATGTTGCGCCAAGTGAGAAGAACTGATTTCAACCGCGGGGGAGATCACGTTTTCAGATGACGAAAGAGCACGTTACGTGTTTTTAGAGTTACATGAATTTTTCTTCTCTTTTCTTTTCTGCCGCCTGTTAGAACTCTCATAGGAAAGTAGTCCACGCGTTTTAGTTTGCGAGATCGGTCCGTTTCGCAAGAGGAAAAGCGTCGGGGAAAATTACGCAAGAATGTTAATCATAGCGCGTGAGAGGCTGGCAATTCGCGTGATTTACGTGCGAACAATAAACATTGCCCGATGAATCACGCGATCTTCTCGTACGTAACACGTATCTCTCATTACCCGTCAATCGTTACCTCCAACTGACTCACGTACTTACGACTGTCTTTCTATTGGCTTTTGTCACAGCTGGACTGGCAAAAAAAAAAAAGAAGAAGAAAAAAAGAAAAATTAATTTTCTCGTCGAATTGTCGCGAGTCGTGCGGTGACAGATCTCTGCGCACCGGTCGATTTAACGACGGGCACGTTTTTGCGCAATCAAAACGAAAGACGCACGGCACACAATTACTCCCTCGTGGTAATTCGTTTCTTCGCGTTAATTCCTCGTCGCGAGCTTAATAAATAGGCTGCATCGTCTCAGGCTTGATCGATCGAGTTTAATTTTGTCGGCGACAAAATTGATTGCACGATTTCTGTTAATACAGCCATATGGTCAGTCGTCGGTGACTGACGTTATTAAATTTCTCAGATTGATCGAGACGATTAATTCAGTTTGAACAGTCTGCGTGCACTCTTGTAGGCTTTTGAAGTGTTAAATTTCTCAAAAAATGCGTCAACGTCCACGGTGTAATAATAATAATCAAGACTAATTTACAGTTTGTACAGTCCTGTTGTTAGCGCAACAGGATATTAATTTAATAACTCTTCACCTAACGTTCTATACGTGTAATGCCATTTCATTTGAAAGAACGTTTGTGCAAAACAGAATCTAACAATACCTGTAGCAGACGTTGCACAACGTTTACCTTTCCAACAAGTTACGTAATCTTAACGAGAACTCATCAACTCCATCCTCTCTTCATTTCACACTTTCGTTGGATAAAGAAGAAAGGAAGTGAATTATTTACCTGCACAAATTTGTTCATCGCGAGATGGCACAGGCGATGAATCCCAAAGTAAATTTGAACAATAGCGCTGGCAATAACCGACACTTTTCTCAAACGCTCTTCAATTTATGACGAAGTTGAACGAACGTAACGTGGGTTCGGATTTTTCTTCACTCTGACCAGCAGAATCGAAACAGCCGCTCAGATTCCTTCTGTCGCGGAAAGAAAGGGAATGCGCGAGAACGAAAGTGATTTTCCACGCGGAAACGGACGCACGTCGCTGGACGCCGGATGACACGACGCGTCTCAATTCCGTGTACTTGCTTCTTCGCTCTTTCGAAGCGTCGATTTGGAAATCGTGCGAAAGTCGGTTGTTTCCTCTCGTGAAAAATTGCCCGCGTATTTAAAGATTTCTTACGTCAGAGGGAAAGCTAGATTTTGTATTCCGTTCCGTAGCGTCCCTGTTGATTTGGATTCGCATCACGCGGACAGCAGAATCGTAAAGAGAGAAGGTGAAACTTAATTGAACTGCAGTGAGTCACGAAAGTATTTGTTTATTTGTTGGGAAGAAGAACAGGCAATAATATCGACATCATCGAAGCAACATTATTGAATTTTTATTCGACTCTGTAATCCTGTGAACAAAATCCGCGATCTAGCAACGAGGCGCCATTATCGTCTGTACTTTGTATCGACAAAACGATAAAAAGTACACAGAAGCTATAAAACAGACATTTAATTGCCGACATGCGTATTTAATAAGATTCAGTATTTAATAGCCTTCTTTGTCGTTGCATAAACGGTTAAAGACACCAGCGTTTACACTCGCACGAGCATTTGTTTGCAGAGAAGGAGTCCCGCGGCTTGTACGTACATTCCTCAAATTGGCTTCAAACTTTATGAATGCAACTCTGTCAATCGTATTTCATTTTGGCATTAATTCTTGGACAACGTGGGCAATTTTATACCGGCAGGCGCAACCTACATATATTCGTTTACGTTTCGTTTCGTTTGAACATAAAACAAATAAATATCATTGAGAGAAGAGATACGTTGGCAAACATTATCGTTACAAACCCACTTTATAATTGTGGAATTATTATGGTTATTTAAAATAGTCATTTTATTGACTCTGGGATCAATAAAACTTTGCAAAGTTACGTCTCAATCGAACCGCTCCTCCTCTTCTAACGCGTGCTTCTTCATTTGCAATCCTATTATACACATTCATTGCGTAAAACACTTATTATCGGTTCTCTTCACTCCGTGTTTCTTTATTTGCAATTTCATTACACATTTGCAATGTCTTTGATTTTATGGTTACACCTCTCTCGTTGGTCTTCATTGCCAGTCGCGTGACCCAGCCGATCTCGAAGATACCATTTCCGGCCGGGTCGACAGTCGGTTTTTCGCTTTCTCGCTTCGCAATTTCTCGCGCGCGCGCGAATCCACCGCCGATTATCATTTTATGTTCCTCCGACATATACCCATACTCGTTACTTTATTTTTATTTTAATCGGGCAACTCGATTTAGTTGCGCGATTGAACATGCTTTTTGCGTCACGCTCCATCTCCGCTTTTTCATTTCCTCCTATCGACCCCGCCGGAGAGGATATCGAATCGACGCGCTTCCAAGCGATTTCTACACTGTTACATCGATCTCGAGCTTTTCCCTTTTTTTCCTTCCTTTTTTCCCTCCTCTCCCTCCGGTTCTTATTTCGACGACGCAGTAGTGGTGTACGGGGCCGTTCCCTGTCGCTTCTTGCGAGAGGAATTCACCGGGCAAATTCTACCGCTGCCAATCTGGACGGCGGCAAGAAGCTGCCGCGGTACCTGCGTCGGTGCGATGTTCTCCAAGCTCGAACGCGACTCGGTGAAAGTATCTGAACGTTTAGCGCAGCAATTGTTTCGCGAGTATATTCCAAGATTTCCAAGTGCGCGAAAAGGACGAAAAATTTTCTCAAAGTTTCCCCTTTTCAACAAATTGCGCGAGAAGACACTTTGTTCAAACGAAGATGACGAGATAAATTTTAACTTTGGCTATTTGATTTTGTTTTTACACTGAAACTGGCAACGTTTTCGGAATTTACGAATTTATTGATTCACAACTATTAATATTGACACATCTCAGAGCGATTTGTGCTTTTTACTATAACAATGATATTTCGTCCCTGTTCCTTGCACTCGCAGGAATAAACAAAGTGTTTTGCAAATTGTTGCAAAGTCCGCGGAAAAGCGAGCCAGGTTCATTTATAAACCCGCGAAGCCCCGCGAATTCCTACGTACTGTGACGTACTATCGTATTCGGAAGACAAGTTCTCGCGAAGAATGATTCGTGGCAGGTTCGTCATCCGTGCTCGCTTCTCATTTAATTGCACGACAGAGCCTCGCGATCGAGCCTTGTATGTAGAAGAAGTATTCGCGGAAAAGTGAGACGAGTGGGTGTTGCCAGTGAGTCGCGTGTCCAACGAATCCTGCGGCTCGGACTGGTTCCCTGTAGACGTATCCGGTCTGTCGAACGAAAAATTGGCCGACGTCGGTCGCGTAACATCCGGCGTGATGAGGCTCTCCTCTCGACGCAAGACTGCTTTTCTTTCGCGAGGGACAAAGGATTCGGTGAAAGAATTATCAGGGAGCGAGAGTGGATAAAGAGAGAATAAAGAGAGAGAGGGAGGGAGAAGATGGGATAACGCCGGCGACCCTGGAGGAAGAGGACGCGGAGAATGCAAGGGGGTCTACGCTGGAATGGGAATCGGAGGTGGGAGTGAGAGTGGGAGTGAGGAATCGGCTGGGAGAGGCTATAGGAAAACCGGTTGCCAATCTGCACGGACGTTGGACATCGGCAAACAGCGGCGGAGAAAAGGTTAAGAAAAGGGGTGAGAAGGCACTCCGGTTTTCAGCAAACCGATCCACCGGTCGATTTTCGTCGATTTTCATCGATTTTTGTGACGGAGAGAGACCACCGTGGACGAAAAGTGGGAGAGCAATTGCACGAACGTGGAGAAGAGTGCAGAGAGGATTCGAACTGTTGGAAACGAGATGCTGTCGTCGATCCAGTTTGAAATCGAAACGATCCTCAAGGATCCCAGGTCGGAAACTGGATACCTGATCTCGTTAGAAGGTCTAGACGCCGATCGATCGATCATTCCATCCTCCATTGCGGGGATAGGAGCAGAAAATAGGATAAAAGAATTATCGCAGAACCCAATTCCCAGTACGCTGCGAATTTTCCTGCGAGTTTTTCTTTTATGGTTCGCCTTACCACAGATTTTGTCTTACCCTCCTAAACGTTTTGTTATTAACGAGATGAGAGTCGTCACATTGTTGAGTTTTGATGCATCGTTGCTATCTGAAATTTTGTACGAATGCTGTAAAAAACCTGCGGCCTGTTGATCAGTGTTGTATGAATCATTTATGTCGGCTGTCGAGGAACGTAGGATCGCAGTCGCTTCAAAGTGGAATTTGGAATGAAGCTATTACACGATCGGGGATCGTTCTATCCGGCAATCTCGATTACGTCGTCTAGCCGATGGCTGATCTAGCGGATCGACTTTTTCAAGGACGATCCGTCGAGACGTGCGATCGACGGGAAACTTTTTCCACTTTTTCCGCGCGGTGTGGCGTAACTGGGTCTTGGCTCTGGGTCCGGTCGTTGAACGACGCCTCGACGCGACGCGTCCGATTTTTCCGATTGAAGCGAACGCTCGCGATCTCTGACGATCGGAATTCTTTGCGTCTCCGACGATTCGTCGATAGAAGAATCCGTTGCCACGATTGTTGGCGACGTTCAAACTTGTCAACACATTCGAGGCTTGAAGCTTGACTCTACATATATTCGGACGAGAATCATTCTTTTCGCAAAAAGTACTGGATCGACGCGACGATGAAAAAGCATCGTCAAGTTTCGAAAGAAGAAGGGGAAAAAAGCAAGTTGGTTCGTTCCGTGCCTGGAATTAACTCTGTCTAAATTTAGAGGAGGAATGCTGCAGGAGGCAAAGAATCGACAGGATGGTAACGAGGAAGGCAACCGATCCTCTCCGGCCGAGGCGGAGCTTTTTCTTTATTCTTCTTTTTGCCGCGAGTTAAATTTACTCGCCGCGTTCGGTTAATTTACGATCCTCATTTAGTTGTAATTCAAAACGTATCGAGAGGAGAGGATCCTCTCTCTCTCTCTCTCTCTCTCTCTCTCTCTCTCTCTCTCGTTGAAACGACCGAGTGACGGAGGATCTTTGCGACCCGGAGCGGCGTCGATAGCGTATTGGTGACCTCTCTTCCCCTGTCGCAGATTTCTGCGTCTCCGTAGTTCACGCGGTTCTTTCGCCAGCCAAATATGGCGGATACCGGTCGAACCACTCGCGATGCACGCGTGTCGTGTCACCACGGACTGTGCGTGGGCACGCGCGTGTGCGTGCGCGTGTACGTGGAGACGAAGGACAGACAGGAGCACCCACGGGCGAATTCCTTCCGTTCGATCGTCCTCTCGACGCCGTATAAGCATCGCGAAGGTGAAACGAGCTGTAAAAATCGTGCTCCGCCTCCGTTTTAGGCGGCTGGTGTCTTCTTGCCAGCTCGAACAAAACAGCCTTACGCGACGATCGACACGTAAAGATAGCGTTCGTCTCTTCTTTCGGGCGACGCGCCTACCTTCTTCTGAAATCGTGTTTCCGAGGAATATTCAACGCTCGGGAATATTTCGCACTTTGTTCGTGCTCGGCGTTCAGCGTTGCTTACACGGGATTGGAGAAATTCAACTTTTCTGGGAACTCTTGCGATATTTGTCGGACAAGCGGAGGACGCGCGTGGAGAGACGAGTTCGGTAGTTCAGCTCCAAGGATTTCCACCTACCGGATTTACGCATCCAGGACGTAATTTTCAAGTTGGTCTCGCGTCGCGTATAAAGCAGCAATTTTCGTGAAGTGGAGTATAATCGAGCCTTCTTCTGTGTGTACCCCTGCGCGCTGTATTTTTCCTTTTCCTCCGCGTCTCAATTCTCAAGACGGCTCGCCGACGTTTTCATCGCCGGCCACTTGCAACTTCACTCGAATAATTGCCTTTCTATTCGATCCGACCTGTTACGAGGAGTCGATCTAGCCTTAACCGCGCTCCTTCTCGCCGCTGATAATAATCGATCGACATACGCCTCGTTATTGCTCGTACGTCTCGTCATTAATCATTCGCGCCTGTTCCTTTTTCACTGATTCCTGAAACTGACCAGTCATTCGTGATTCATTAACAAAGACGATGTTTCCATCGAGTAAATAACACGGAGTAAATAACTCTTCCGAGTTTCGAATTTAACTCTTTGACTGTTTTAATCGGGAAAATGGAACTCTTCCTGATTCGGTGGAAATTGAATCTTGCGAAGAGAAACGTCACGCGACGTCGTAGAATAAAATGAGAAAGACAATAGAGGTTTAATTTATAATTTTTCAAAAGTGGAGTGAAAATGATGTTACAAATTTTTACCAATTCGGCAATTGTAACTGTGTTTTGGTGACGATAATTTGGACAAATAACGGAAAGGAAGACAGAAACGAAATTGAGAGATTGATGAAAGATAGAGATAGAGGTGGTCTGGTTTAATTGCACGTTTTCACGACGGAATGGAGATCGTTCACAGGCGAACGAGTCGGCCATAAAATGCTCGCGTGGATGCCATTACAATCACGGAAACATTAATAAATTGATATGCCTCGACGGTGGGGGGGGGGGATCGACTTCAACGCAAACTTCACAGTGAAATTCAAGATTAATGAAGAATTAATGCTAACGAACGTAATAATTACCGCAGCGTTCGAAAGGAAGTGCCATAACGCTGAACGGTATGGGCAATCTTAACGAGATAGAAATAGAAATACCAACGAAAGTCCCGCGTGTGTAAGAATTCCTCTATTAGCGAAAAAAAAAAAAAGAGCCACGCGAGAATTTTCTCGACCAGATATCAGAGACACGTCGTAGCATGATAGACATATCGCCGATTGATTTCAGAATCGGACGAATTTTACTCGAATTTGTCGATATAGATAAAAAATTGCTCGACAGTCTCCAATTAATAATGTAAGATAATTTGGAGAAGTATTATCTGTGGGATTGTTTCGAGATAACAGCGAGTGTTGTTCATAGATAATTGTCAGATGTTTCGTTCAAAAAATGGCCACGCCTTCAACATGGTACCATGTCATAGCAATTCCGATTGATTTCGGAATTAATAAAATCATTTGGAGAGAAATTATCTACGGGATTGTCCGAGGATAATAGCGAGTGTTGTTTATAGATAATTGTCAGATATTTCGTTCGAAAAATGGCCACATCGAATTAACGAAAAATTAACAAGAACGATTGTCGACGGTCATTAATTATACGGTGAAGTTCTGGCTCGAGCGTGAACGCCCACTCGAATTAAGCGTGATCGTTTAAAATCCGGGATCGGCGAGCCAATTGATCGAAATAAGATTCTCCTGCTCGTAATTTATTGCCGGCAATTAACCGGATTGGCGAGCGTGACGTTGGCCATTCTGGCTCGCGGGGAAAATCGCGGAGAGATTGGATACTCCGGGTAGTACTCGCGAAAGAATGAAAAAGTGACGTTTCACCGGAGAATCGTGTCGAATATGCAACGCTACGCGTTCGCGTTATCGAGTGGGAATCGCGTGTACAAGTTGCGAAACGGACGAGGCGTCATTCGTGCGTGTGTGTTGGAACGCGCGGATACTGTATCGAAAAATCCCGCTTTTCTACCACCGGCGATCGTTACCACCTTGCCGCTATCAGACGCAATAAATCCCCGCTGGTTCAAGCTTTGCTTCGCTCGGCAACATTTACTTATACGCGGCAATAATTGCACGTTATGGGCCGTGGCAACGACACCGTTCGAATTAAAAATAAATTGAACGCGAACATACCGTGAAACCGAGTGTCATTTTTCTCTTGGCCGCCAGGAGTCTTGGTGAACACTGTGAGAATGCGGTTGAACTTGAATCCGGACTAGTATAAATATATATATATATACTACATAGGCCAAAAGTTACTTGCTTATTTAGTTGCGTTTGTATTTTGTACTTTGTTTAACATTTCACGCACGAGGTGTAGTCAAAAACTTTCGTATAGCGGTTTGGCCGAATAATCGCAATGACGATTATACTCGTCAAATACAAAAAGTATGTGCAGCTGCTCGAATCAAACTACGAGGAAGTAACACACCAATTTTTTGAAAAATCAATAATTTTAATATTGATAAAATTAAAGAAGGAAAGAAAAAAAGTATATTTGGGAGTCTAGTCTCGAAATATTCTAAAATGTCTAAAATTTACAAATACCTTTCCTTTTCACGAAAAATTTAATTCAAGCAACAAGTTATAACACTTACTTTTTTCTCGAGTATGCTCGTCGTTGCACAAAAAATTGCCACTTCCTCGCGACGAGTGCAACTGACAGTTATTCGCAGCTAAGATGTTAATCGTAATATTTTATCGTCTCGATAGAGTAAGCTTCGACTTCGCTAATTGCGACCTAACCACGGCGATCGGTTTCTTTTCTCTCGGTTGCATCCGCCGGCTCGCCGAGAAAGAAAAGAAAACGCACGTTGGACATCGATCGAATTCGAGAGATGGTATCGCGCCGTGACGCGGCTATAAGTTTCGCCTGCGTGATCGCGGCGTCCTGAGGAAGCGAGCACTCGTTCTAAGGAAGAATAATCCTTTGTCACTCCACGGAGGGGGGATGCTTCCTTGTACTGTCATCGTCGAGACATCGAATCGGGCTGGATCTATCTCCGGGCGACTTCCGGCACGCTTTATTATCCAGACTTTGTGCTACTGCAGGCCCCAGCACGGAATACATTTTCCAGAGGATACTCGCGCGCCTATCTGATCACGGGATTTAATTGTTTCCGCGAGTTCGTCCTTTCCTCGTTGATTCCCTGGACGTCTCCAACGAGGGAACGACGCCTCGGTTTCTGAATATCATTTGAAACTTACTCCCGTTTCGTTGCCTCGTCCTCGTTGCTATTCGCCCATTATTTCTTCCAGGGGGAATCTAATTTCTTTGTGGCGCTTGCGATTCGCACAATTATTCGCCTGCTGTCTCTATACGACGGGTAATACCTAAATAAGAGTTTTTTTTTCCCCCCTTCCATCCTTAAGACTCGAACGTGATTAAAAAAGCGGAATGGATACGATCCAGGATAGCCAGATCGTTCCTTTCGTTTCAAATTATTATAAATTTGCTTTTAACTTCTGTCACGCCGTGCTGAAATTACAATCGAAAGGATCAACTACGCGTTAACTTCGGGGATGAAATTCCGTCACGCGTCGGCGGTAACGAAGGAATCCCGCCGGAATACCACGGTTGAAAAATCGGCGCGGTTCGTTACGTCTGCGCGTACAACAAATCGAAGGAATGCAAACCGAAAGGGAAAAAAGGAAACGCGACCGCGTAACGACGCGTGTGAACGTTTTTTACGCACCGGCGAGTCGAGGCGTGAAATTGTTTAAATAATCGGGAGCCGATCGGGATGCGGTTGGACCGCCGATTTAATCGTTCGCCGAGATTACCGAAAATGTGCATAACGGTAGTCGGCCGGTTACGCGCATAATTTGTGCACGGATCGCCGCCATGATAAATTATTCATTCTGCATTTGGCGCGCGAGTGCGCGATGCACCTTGCTCCCTCTGTGTGTGTGTGTGTGTGTGTGTGTGTGTGTGTCTCTTGTGTTTCGTGACTAGCCGCGACCCTACGACCGACCAATCCTCCGATCGCATTTGCATCCTCACCGTTGGACAATTATTTCTTCGAATCGTGCAAGGAAATCGACAGCCCCCTCGACGTACGTAGTAGGAACCTTCCTCGAAGAGAGCGGCGCATTCTGCGCATTAAATTACGGATAAAGGAAGAGAAGAACGTGGAAGGGACGTTGTCCTTTGATGAAATTTATTCCGAAAAATGATGTAACTAAACAGAAAAAAACGTCGAGTTGGCCAAGAAATTGCGTCTTCTTTTCCATGAAGCAGATTCATTGCGTAATCGTCGATGGTGCGGAAGCGATCGTGTTTGTTTAGAAAAAAAAGAAAATGCACGATTTCGAAGTGGAAATTCGATTTCGTTTTCCCGAAAAGAAAAGAGTTTTACGAGCTGGATAAGTTCATAAAAAAGTCAAGCTATGGCAGCGAGTCAAAATTGGTTTACTAGATCAGGAGGGTATCAAATCATTCTTAAAAACTTTTCTTAAGAATAAGGCACGAATTCTTTTGACCACGGAATCACGAACTTGCCCGATAGATCGCAAAAGATCTAATCGAACAGAATGGTCACTATGTTAATAAAGCTTATGCTTTTTGTGAAAAATTCATTTGCTGGCACACACTCACACACGAACGGAGTTACTGTTTGCGCCAACTTAATAAAAGTAGGTAGATAAAGTTCAAAATGTAGAAATTTTAAAACAATACTACGCAGAGTTCACGCGATGCGAGCAAAGTTTGTATAAAATATTTGTACAAAGCACGGCACTTTAAATAATATTCGACGCGGAAGATAAAATTCTATCACTGGTGGTTCTGTTATTCAAATAATACACGCCATTTATCGAAATAATATATATCGCGCAGATAACTGCTCGAATACTTGGCCGAGCCGCTGTATTTCACGTCGTTTCGAAGAATTTCGATAAGGAACCTGTCCCTCTGGCATGAACACGATATTCCTAGGATTTCTACGATTCGTGTTGCTCGCGTTCATAGGTGGATAGCTGACTTTGGTATGCAACGCACAGCCGATCGCTTCCGCGCAATCGATTACGCCCGACAGGGTCGAAACAGTAGCTGCGATAGAAACGACACAGCTCTTAGCACCGAATTCCAGAGTCGCTTATATCCCTTCCCGTGGCCTTCGGGATAGAACAGATCCAACGTATCGTTCTTTGCGCGTCGTAAAAGACCACCAAAAGGAAATTTACTTTTCCACTCTTGCTCGGTATTAATTTCGTTCCTTGCTTCAACATTCGGAAATTCTTTAAAAATTGTCCTTTGGATTTTTCCATCTAAATTCTTTCACGCTCCTAAACGTTCTTTCGTCTGGTAAGCTGTACAATCGGAACATTGATTGTTTATCATCGCTAAATGTGATCGGACCTCTTCAGGTGCAACGCTGATGCAACGAAAATTAGCGATTGGTTGATTCGGGTCACGTGATTCGCGAAGGGGCGTGGGGCAGACCTCGAGTAGGAGTGGCGTTCTCTGGTACTGAGCGATCGCGCCTGTAATTTGTTTTGTATCGAATCAAATGTTTGCGTATTGATAAAATTTTATGGCAAAAGAGTCGTCTTTTTTTCTTTTTCAGTGAGACGAATCGTACTCCGAAGATCCTCCTAAATTGGACGATCCAAAGTGCTATTTTCCCTCTTTCATCGAATTTCAAGTTTAGCTCTCTTTCCACCGTTAAGGAATAGAAGTCGTTCGGTCGCCACTGGCAATCGATTACTACATTATCGCCCACCTCGACGGCCGAACGGCCGCAAACGTCGTTTAACAACTCGGCGCGGCCTGACGCGAAGCTGAAAATAACGAAACGCGTGCTTAAGACTCGCCCGTGGCGTTCGAAGAAGACTTTCTGCCAATCTCCCGGTGGAATCTCTCTAACGATTCTCTAGCGAATAAGGAACGTCTCTTTACATCTTGGAGACGATTAAAGGTGGAATCACTTAGCGTTTACTCTACCGAAATTGCACGTTCATCGTTGAAACCGGTCCGCTGTCTTCAGTTATGTAATTTTAAAGGACGAGGGGGATTTATCGAGCAGATAGCAAGGGAATGGAAAAGGCAGAGATTAGGTATCGATCGTTGCACTTGTCGTTGATCGAAATGGTGGCAACTTGATACAGAAATAGATCGATGTACAGCGTATGGGATTCTTACTTGCATTAGTATGCAAGATCGAATGCGTGTACGAGTTAATGAACGTGTCGTATGTGAAATTGGTTCGCGCAAAGTGCGACAGAGATATCGTTACTCAAGCTTGTGAATTGAAAGAAAAGTGGTAAAACTGTCAACTTGTCTCAACCTCCCTTGTTATTTCAAAGCAGAGATCTCTTCTTCAACAGGTTCTGTTCTGTCTTTTTAAAAGAATTATACATTTCGAACTTTAGGAACGCACTTTTAAATAGTGTTTCTTGCGAAATCTAAAAAATTATTTCAGGCAATGTTTAATTAAAAATTCGAGTATACGTGCTATTCATCGAGTAGCATTCAGTGTCTACATGCTAATTTGCTACAAATGTCGAAGACGTTTTTTAATATCTGTTCCATCTCCGACAGAAAAGTTTTGATTCTTGTATCACATTATTTTTTTACAAGTTTCTGTTCTGGTCTGAAAATGTTACTTTTAAGAACATTTAGTTGTATGTTACTTCTGTAAGAACATTTCCCGCAGTTTCAAGCAGAACCTATTTAAAAGTTCCTCCATTTTTTTCGATCCCTGTTCCAGAATGATCTGCGTGATTATTTACACAGGTCGCGATTTTTTTATTTCCACCTATCGGCAGAATAGTGGCGCGCTAATGATCGCTGTTGATCAGTGATTTACCGCTCGGCAGCTGTTGTAATCGCGCCATGGTCAAAGGAACCGGAATGAAATCACCGTTACAGAATCCGCTCCTCTTTTATCACTCTCGCGGCCAACCTGCCTCGCATCGATTACGAACTTTCGATCCTGTTACGCAGTCGTGGAACACTTCGTTCGTTCTGCTAGCTCGGCGCAGAACAGATGGACTTCTCTCGTCCCCCGATTATGATATTTCACGAGTATCGCTCCGTGTACTTTGATTTTCTTTCCCGAGTGTCGACAGAAATTCTTCTTTTTGCTCTTGATGAGAAAAAAATTTTTAAAAAAGAGTAGGTATCCCAGCGAGAGAAGCGTCATTTTCTTCCACGTTGGTCGTCATTTTATTCTTATTAGAATGTAGAACTAGAACTAAAACTGGTAGAGTAATTTCTTACAGTTTCACAGATTTTCTTCGTAAAAAATAAGTATTGTATATTCGTATCTTTTTATCCTTTTCTTTTTTTCTTATTTCTTCGTTTATAATTTCGTTCGAGAAACAAACTGACAGAACAAACTGTTGCAACCTGTCCCGCATAGAGGGAAACGTGTCAGCTGTTGCCTCCAGTCATTCGCCAACGGTTAATCCTTAAGCAGACATTGAAATTGCTCGCGTCTTTTTCTAAGAAAGCGTAATGCGAGAGGGGACGCGCGCAACTGTTGCATTGTTGAAGGGAAAATAACCGGCGTTGGCGCGTGGAGATCGAGGGAGAACGACAACCGAGTTAGTCGAGTAATTGAATTATGCGCTGTGAAGTGACGTTTGAATTAGTAAGGGCTCTCGTAGCAGGTTCTCGCAAGATGGAACGCGAGTGGCGAATTTATTTGCATAACTGCAGAAAAAACGTAGCAGGCGTCCGTTTAATTAACGTCGTTCGATAACGAGGATCGGCGGGTCGACCTACGATACGGACGCCTTGGAAATCGTGGCAATTAATATCGCACACGTTCTTAGTTACCAACCGAGGCAGACCTACGTTTACCTGCAGTGTTCACAGTTCGTGGATTCGTCGGAACAAAATTTTAGTTTTGTTTAATGCTGAAACCTGCATGTTTCGAACATTTAGTATAAATTAAATATTTAATTAAATATCGATTTAATTTCAATAAATTTGTGGACTTTTTGTGGCGGTTTAAATTATTGACGCGTGAGAATAATTTTGTCTCTTTTTATCACTGAAAGTGATTTTAGTGGAGATAACCCAGAAATCGGGTCTCTTCAGATGCAACGCTAATGCAACGAAAATTATGGATTGGTTGATTTGGGTCACGTGATCACGTGATTCGCGAGGGGGCGTGGCGTAGACCTCGAGTAGGAGTGGCGTTGTCTGTTACTGGGCGATCGCGCCTGTAATTTGTTTTCTATCGATTCAAATGTTTGCGTATCGATAAAATTTTATGGCAAAGAAGTCAGAACAGTTACTTCTGGGGCTTTCAGTGAGACGAATCGTACTGGTCCCAATTTATACAAGTCCCATTTCGTTATTCACGCCCGCGAATAAATGACTCGAGCGCAAGATGACATGCCCTGGCCATAGTCGAACGTTCGAAACTCGCCAACCACCAGCATCGTGTTCTAACTGTAACTTTGAAGGCGTATCAATTTACGAGCGGTGCACTCGGTTTGCAACCGGAAGTAGCCGGATAACTCTCGAAGGACCTCCCTCGTCGATGTAAAAGTCAGTTGCGATGCAGACAATTTCAGGGGAGCTCGGTGTCTCCGAGACTGATTCCTCGATTAACATAGAAATCCGCGGGGGGTGTCGGCACCCCCGCTGACTCTGCATCGCTCGAACGTACCCCGAGCAGCGCAGCAACGACGCTCACGATCGCGGCACGGTGCGCATAGATCGCAGACTTACCAATTGATTCCGTAGTTAATTTCTTGTCGACGAAATGAAATGTTGTTTCGTTTCATTACAATACGTACAATCGCAAGGTGCAGTCCATTTCTCACGCGAGGGATCGAGCAACGAACATTAATTGATACACTCGCGCTCAAGATTGCATTCCGACATTTTTACCATCGATTAAATATCGCTGTTATTAATACAATATGATAGAAGATGGAACGAAGATGAAACGCAAAAGATAGAAATGAATCCGCCTTATTTTTAATTAACTCTTGTAAGTATGATAGATATGATCGATCGTTGAGACGTTCGTCTTTATCTTCGTGCATCATTCGATATTTTTCACCACCTTTCACTTGGAATTCTTTACCATCAACGTGCAACGCAAGAACAATCGAATTTAACTTTTATCTGGCATTTCCATAACTACATCCACTACGCGTGTACGTAATTTTCTGTAATAGTTGAGCAAGTTTCAACGTTCGTAATGCTGTATAACGCGACGTATAATTAGTTTGAATAGACCGGAAAAATCTCGATAACCTCGAGTGACTTTAATTCAGCTTTCGGTTCATCCTCGTTTGAGAATTCGGTCTCGTTGATCGTAGAAAAGAATTTATTCGTTCGTTTCCTTGGAGATTAGGTGATTCAGCGTCTACAGTGATTGATATAATATACGTGTATCGCGCGTGCAAGTCAGGTTTTAAAATTACGAGATTACTATTGCTGCGCGTACTCGCGCAACTTATTATGGAATAGTCAACTCGGTCGCGGAGGTTCCGCGAAGCATTCCCAGTTGAGTATCGCGCATCAGGATTAATGGGGCGAAGGTTAGGGTAATCGCCCTGGAGTTTTTCACCGGTGAAATTCAATTCTCAGAGTGCTGCAGTGTTACGTTGCCAGGAAGATAATGTCGATTTTATGGATGTGAAAGTGAATCGACTTGCTACAACTTGTTATTGTTTCGTCACGGTTGTCTCTTAATCGGTCATTTTTAAATTTATTATAGACTGACCGAACTATTATACTTTGACTTGTCACTAAACACTTTTGTGTATCACTCCATACTTTTGTCGAATAATAAAGATTTGTTTATCTTTACTTGAATTCAATCGAATTTAACGAAAAAGTAAATACTTGTTTAATATTTTAATCAAAGAAACGCGATCTATTTATCTGTCTGTTGACGCGCGATTTGTTTGAGACGTAACTCTCTCTCTCTCTTCTGTTATACTTGTAGCGTTGTTCCGAGTTATTTGAAGAGTTGAGAGAAACCAAAAATTTCATGTAAATAAATTACTTGCCAATATAAATTTGATATAAATACCGTTCGAACGCGATATATAAAAGAACCGGCGCAGTACTTACTTAGAAAAGGTCACGCCTACGTAAATACTCGCTCACGAGCTTCCTGCTCGACCGACCGATTCTTTGGTGCTGTCTATCGGCCAGTTTAATTGCCAGCCGCGGATATTACACCGAGCACTTCGTAGCCTGGCCTTCTCGACTCACGGTTATTCGTTGTACAGT
The DNA here is from genome assembly GCA_001276565.1 of Melipona quadrifasciata. Lineage (NCBI taxonomy): Eukaryota > Metazoa > Arthropoda > Insecta > Hymenoptera > Apidae > Melipona > Melipona quadrifasciata. The sequence continues at coordinate 413,816 of KQ435714.1, read as the reverse complement.
TAACGCCGCGTGGACGTATGAACGACGGGCCGCGAATGCTAATCGCGTCGTACCGGATTTCCACCCTTTCGCGTCGTTGTCTGCCTTGCGTGGAAAACGGGGTCGACTGCACCGTTTGTTGTCGAGGGAAACCCACGTGTGAGAATTTTTCAGCCCGGTATTTTTAACTTTCTGCTCTCGTGATTCGAAATGGCCCCAATAGTCGAGTATAATTCGCTGTTTCGAACATCCGAAAAGATGTATATTCGATGAAACGTTTCGTGGCTTGTCGAGGAAATATTTTCGCGACACACTCGGGTGTATAAACCAGGAATACGAATTAAAACATTCGCTGGTAATAAATCATAAAGGAAATTTATTCGAAAACAACACGATACGAATATAATATAATTTCTGTGACGAACGAAATTTATTGTCACGCGATCCCGTACGGAATCGCGATCCATACTTTGAGAAGCCACGGCTGAGATTCTTGCTTGGCCGTTCGTGCTCTGAAGTGACAGCGCGCTCGTACAATCTTTCTTCAGTCGTTCTCTCTCTCTCAGGACACATTTGTCCTTGATCCTCGATACCAGTAATCTGTGCAGTCGCGGGGCGTGTTACGCCGCGATGACGCGTAATTACGCGGCTTCGCTCTCGTCTTTACACCGAAGGTCAGTAATGGCCTCAAATTATTGTAATCCCACGGATCGTACGTTGCGGTAATTTACGTCGGTCCCTCCTCGTTCCACGGCAACGTCGCGAAACAGTCGGAGAAAGGGCCAGGTACTGGAAGACGGGGGAAAGAGAGAAACAGAAACCGGAAGAGCCAGGCCTATTCACGAAGGGCTTCGCCACGCGATTCCGGCGAAAAGCATCGACGATACGTGGAACGACAGTGAGACCGATCCACCGATTCCCTTCCTCGAGCTTGCGTGTTGCTCGCCGAAGCGAGCAAAAATCACGTTCGAAAGAGAGAGAGAGAGAGAGAGAGAGGGAAGAAGTTAAGATCTGTGAATTCGCCTGGATATCGATCCTGCAGTTATCCGTCGTTGAATCTCGAATCGAAATAAAGATCCAAAGTGAAGCCGTGGCATCGCGATTAACGGGGGGCGTGTCAAAGGCTGGAATTGGACTGTTGCACGGCGCGTGAAAGATCGCCGATGGGGAAAATTCTCTGATTAAACGAAGGAATATAATATAGCCACGTGAAAATGAAAATGTGCAACTTCGTTTTCAGAAAATGGCCGATAAGTCGGGGAAGTTTCGTGGAAGATGTATAGTTATCAAGACGATGACAGCAACGTCTTACTTTATCATCGAGTGTTATCTTTTATTTCGCAATATATTTATGCAAATGTAATTATATCGTATAACGAAGATCTCTGTCGAGAAGAACGTTATTACGGATACTTTATATTTCTCGTAAAACAAACCGCTTAATGCGTAAAAATTGCAATAAAGCTTGCCTTTCAGCTTGCCCCCTGAGCGAGATGCTCGCATCCTCGGATCGTCGTCGATCGCAATTGAGAAATACTCACTCGGTCAAAAAGTAACGAAAGAGACAACAACGGCTCGGGCGGTTGTTGCAGACGCGCGAGGCACGAGGGAAATCCTATCGACAGACGCGTTAAAAAGCGCGAAGCAATTAGACGCGAGTGAGGAGGCGCGCGCAGGTCGCGGGTCGCTCGAGACCGCGCGAGAGCATAGGTCTCGGCTTCGACTTGTTCGTAAACTTACCGAGAGATCTTAATCTCTCGGAAGGACGCGGTGGAAAGAGATCGGGGGAGGGAGAAGGAAGTGAAACGCGCTCGGAGAAGTAGAAACAGCGCTGGGGGAGAACGGGGAATTCTCAGAGAGCGAGGACGCGATGCGTGCTTCTCGGACTTAATGGCGGTGTAAAGAGTACGGGAAGAGATCGGAAACTCGGCGAGAATAATAAAGAAGGGAGGCACAAGGGTCACGTAGTGCCTCTCTCTCTCTCTCTCTCTCTCTCTCTCTCTCTCGCCACGGTGTTGAGGATCGTTCGCGGAACGGAGAACCGGCAGCACATTCGGACGAAACGATTATCCGGTAATGAAAGCGGATTCCTATCGGCGGCATAAATTACCGAGACAATGGGCCCAGTGTCCGAACCCGAGGAGGCAGGGAGGATGCTCTCGAAAAAACTTGGGACTCTTTGGTGGACCGTCGGCGAGATTGGAAAAAAAAGAAGAAGAAATCGAAGTAGGAAGTGTGCTGGGCGAGTCTGACAGCAGGAGGGTAAATAAATGACGTTCTCGCGGAGGGAGAACTCGAGGAAAGGATGGAGGCAGAGGAGAGTAGAGAAGCAGAAATGGGAAGGCCAGGAGGATCTCTTTCGAGTTTCAATTTTACGAATTATTTGCGAATCGCTCGAATTCTTCCGACGCAAGTTTTTAAGTGTCTGAATGCTACTACTTGTACCCCAGTACGATTCGTCTTTTTTATCGATACGCAAACATTTGAATCGATACAAAACAAATTACAGGCGCGATCGCTGAGTATTAGACAACGCCACTCCTACTCGAGGTCTACGCCACGCCCCCTCGCGAATCAACCAATCGTTAATTTTCGTTGCATTAGCGTTGCACCTGAAGAGGCCCGATTTTCTGAGTTACCTCCACTAAAATCACTTTCAGCGATAAAACGACCAAACTTACCTAGATTGCTTAATTTGAAGTCACTGCGGCATTAGATCGGAACGCGAAAAAGCGACGAAAACGAGGAAAGAAGAAAGACAAAGAAAGGAGCGAGGTTGCGGCAAGAACGTAATGGACGTCGAGGATAAAAAGAAACGAAAAAGTGAAAGAAAAAGAGGAGGAAGAAGAAGAAGAAGAAGAAGGAGTTTAAGGTCAGAGACCTTAGCTCTGTCGGGAGATTGCTGGAGAATCGTACAGGTGGTTGCGCCGCCTGGGGAAACACTTTAAACTCGCTAATGGAAAAGACGGCCAACCCTCCGGCTATTTGAAAGTGACACACACCGCGCAGTCACGTAATTTGCGCGTTAATCGCGGCCTGATGGACGCACGGGAAACCGTGAACAAGCTATGCACGAGCTATGCGGGTGACGTTTCATCGTTGAGGCTTGTCACGAAGCGCGGCCGGTCAAAGGTGAGACGAGCGCGACCGGCTTAACGACCGCGATGAATTTCTACTCCCCTTAAGAGGAAGTCGCGAAAGTCTACTCTAACGAGTAATTGCGTCTGAACCACGGGGAGAAACAAACGTTGGAGAGTCGTCCGTAATTGCTTGCTGTGATTCAGAACGTTGATTCAGAGAACGTTGTTGATTCGTGTCGACGTTATCGATTCATCTCTGAAACGATGCAAAAACGGTCTCTTTGATTATTCGGTCCTTCGTTTGCAAACGGAGCTACACGGTGCGTGAAACTTTCCCGACTTGAGATGATACGGGACGGTGTTCTTTAATGGCGTGTTGGCCCCGCGACGATGATACCTCACCGTGAATTATTGCTCGTTGCTGGAAGCGTGTGTCCCCGAGTCTCGCAGGGATATTGCGCTTGTTGTTCCGAGATCAGCGCTGCGATTACACGATGGCGCAGACGATTGCAGATTCAAATTTGGACCAAAAACTTAATTGCCTCAATTCGTCAAATTGCAAGAAAGAAATTGCAACTGCGTCTTCGTGCAGAGGCACAGATTTAATTTTCACTTTTGTCGTGTAAATTACAAACGGCGATACGATGGAATTTTGTCAAGTGACAGCTACAATATCGTTTCGACTATTCCGTGAAATGGTTCTTCGTAATCTTCGTAATCGAACGCGGCGATCTTAATTACCGATCGAGTCGCCAAAGAATTAGCCGAATCAAACGCAATTGTCGGTGCAAACTTAACGATCGCGAGATATCGTATCGACCGTGCGTTCTCGTAGTAACCCGTGGATCATGGGAACAGTGTTGCGTTTGCTTTCCGCGCGGAGATTTATCGTCGGAGATTTAATTATCCAGCGAGGGAACGAACTGCCGCCCCGGTCGCGTTTCGTTTTTCGCAACTAGAATGGAACGTTGCTGCATCGCGATAATGTAAACCGGTGGTTTCGGTGTATCGCACGGACATTACTCGCGGAACAGTGAAAGTATCTATCGTCGAGTTCCGCGAATAAACAGGGTCCAAGCCGAGGGGGATGTATGCACATCAGGAGCGCGGGTTTCTCGAGCGCGCGGTGTCGGGCTGCTCGCTTTCCAAGGTCGGGACGTTTACGACTTTATGGGGCAATTACGGTGGTATACTGCAAGTTAGTTTGCGGCTACGTCGTACTTTTCCTCCTCTTTTCCATCGCGCTCGCCGCCCGAGCGGGATTCCTTCCTTCGCCATCTTCTCGCCCATTTTTCCGAAACGCGTCTAATCCACAATGTACCACGATGCGATGCACAGGATACGCAAAAGTCACGTTAGCCTTGAATTTCAAGGTCAGAAAATTTTTTCCCTCTTTCTTTTTCTGCGTTGTATCGCGAAGGTGTCAAACTGTAAAAGTTTCCTACGCGTGCGTGCCAACAGCGACTTTATGGTTCTGGATTAGGTTTCACCAACATATGATTTGTCACTAGTTGTCTAAATAATCAAACAACGAAGCTAACTGTTAGAACTCACGCACATCCACCGTGTTAAATGATCGAGGAATTTTTTTCGAGAGAACTATCAGGTTACAACCTGCGGTTCTTTGGAAATGTTTCGTCTTTCTGTGAAGAGTAGAATACAATGCAAAAGCAAATTTTCGACCTTGAAATTCAAGTTGTTCACCAAATGGTAGGTGTAGAAGAGTTCATCATCCGTGATAGCCGCGGACAAACTTTCCTTTTCACCCTGTACTCGATCCATTGCAACATCTATCAACTGTTATTACTTTATATGGAGATTGCACGGCCAATTTCTCCACGAATTCGACTCAATTTCAGTCGCGCTATAAAACACTCCTTCTCTTCTTTTTGCTTCCAGTTCAGAGCAAAGTGAGATGCTCGGAGCAGTGGATGGAGGTTGACATCGTGAGGAGCAGCCCGCAAGCGAGGATATATCTGCAACAGATGAAGGACTTTCCAGGTAAAGATCGATTCGATCGCGCGTTGCCGGCGCGCATAGCCGCGAGTCGGAAGATATTGCGCGGAGAAGTGGGAAGCCGAGCGTACGCCGCGTATTTTACACTCTGAAACGCGTATCTTGGTTTCCGCAGACGAAGCTTGCAAACCACGGCTTAGCAACGGCGTCGCCACGTTCCGATTACCGCTGTTAGAGCAAGACATGCTGCGATGCGGTATCACGAGGGTCGTTAACAAAGTCACGGTAAGGCATAATTACGAGCCTCTGAATAGGGCCGATAGAGAACGCGTCACTCGCGAATAATTAAAATGACTGGAATGATCCACCGAAAATGGTCACAGCGACGCTGCACGATCGTTCGATCTGATCCACTCCTTTCGCTTTGATCGTTTTCACTCGATCGTACAATGAAATTTTATTAAATTGCGGTCGTTCGATATTGGCAAAATTGAGTGAACCGTAAAGGGAAACCTCGATCAATCCTCGTCTCGATGGCGTTTACATTTTAATTTATCCCGTCAAAATTTCCTCTCCAACCACGTGTTGCGCGAAAACAAAAGTAAAAAGAAGAGTTGGATCGGTGCTGTAAAATAAAACGCGGAAGGATCGCGACGAACGATCGAACGACGAACAGATCGAACGATTTGTGGTCCGAGAGTTAGCGATAAGTTGTTAGGACTCGTTTCATTGTTTCGATCAGAGATCCCTGGGATTCGAGCGAAATTACAGACGCATAATGATATACAGGGTCAGAAGGTGTACTTTCATCGGATAATAGTGGAGGAGCCCGCGGATTCCAGCAAGCATACGTTCACCGTAAAGTGTGTTATCACCGAAGTCGTTGTGAAACCTGGAATCTCGATCCAAGCCAATCACACCGCGGTACGACGGAGCGTTCTTCCAGCAGGTTTCCAGGAACCAGAGTGAGTTCGTCTTTCGCCTTAATATTCAGTTTCCCTCCTCTCTCGTTTATTGTTTTACACGCCGATTCGTTCGAATTTGTTTCGAATTTGTTTCAATTGCGTTCAATTGCTGTTCACCTCGCTGGCTAAATTTACATTTAATTGTTCCGATTCGTTCAAACGCGTTTGGACGTTCACCGATGCGTGAAGACTTTTACCGACAGCGAAATGAAATCGTCGACGCAATAAAATTACAATGGAGCAGTAACGGTTCTCGAAAGCAACATGTGTAAAATATCTGCATGAGTCAGGATTTTGCCAGCCTTCGCTCGCTGTTCGCGGGTTCGAAGCGATCACGAACGCGCGTAATTACGTATTCTCATCAAGGACAACCTCGTCTAATACACTCGAAGCAACCGCAAGGAGTATCGCATGAAATTATCTCTGAAACTTTCATCCGTCCGTGACTCACTGTTGTACGAATCGCTTCGGATTCTAATTCTTCGATCGTTCGAACGGCTGAGACTTTCCCGGATTACGGGAAGCGGCGAAAACTAGATCATACTTGCAATTAGTCGGAGATGATTAATTTCGTTTCTGGATCTCGTAATCACGATCGTACAGACAGGTAGCGAAACTGCGTTTAATCAAAGGGGCACGTTGATTCTTAATAATAAGAAGAAATTTATTAAATTAATTGTAACTGAAGTGTTCTTGCCAAAATGGTCGTTTATTTTTTGAAATATTTAAAAAAAATGGTCAATTTCTAATTTTCCATTTCCATTTTTTCCCGATTTTTTTTTTTTTTTTTTTTTTTTTATAGTTTCAAACGTTTCAAAAGTTTACTTTTCTCCTCGTGTGTTATAAAAGGAAGACTCTCTATTCCCTGTAATCCTTTAATTCTATAGTTAAACGAAAGGGAGAAAGAGAGATTAGGTTAGATTGAAATATGAATTCCGACTCTGATTTAACGTACAGTTCGAGTTCCTTGGGTATCAATTTGGTCGTCGGTAGTATGATTTCCAGTTTGAATTGCACAGAAGGAAGTAGCGATCCGCGGAATATAATAACGACGTGGAAATAAGGGAAGCAAAGCGCGCCGCGCGAACAGAGGAAATTCAAGCCCCGTCGCTTTCTGATGCAAATGAGCGCCAACTAAATGACGACGAACGTTTTTCCGCGAGTCGCGGTCGCCCCAAGTTGATTCACGATTCTACGTTCCATTTATCCATCAGCACGGATACTGTGCCAAAGCTGGCGCTGGAAAACCAGAAATGTAATTTTAGCCTCGCGTACATCACGTCGCGCAGAGTCTATTCTTCCTTTCCCCGGTTACTCGATAAAACCAACTCCTCTCCGGTCATTCGTATTCACCGCGTGTTCCTGGTAAAACGTTTCAACCAGCGCGCGACCGCTCCAAGAGGATCTTTTTGTTTGCCCGGAACATGTAAATGTCGCTGAAGAGGCACTAACGATCCAGCTCCGAAGCAGCTCTCCACGTTTCCAAACGTTAAACGACCTGTTGAAACCTCATTCGAATAAACGTCCCATTCTTTCTTCACCTTTCTGCTCTTCCAGTTGCCAAATTTTGTACGATAATTTAATGCGTCTCGCGTAAATGTAAGATCGTAAAGTCGGGGAAATTGAAAGGAAGAGCAGCGAAAAGAAAGAGGAACGACTCGAAACGACTGGTATTGACTTACCTAGGATCGTTCGTTTCAACTTATTTTGTATCTAGGAAAAATTCATACTAAACGAGACACGAACGTAATTTTGTTATTCGTAATTGTTACGACTTCGCTTGTGCCGCAAGTTTGGAACAACGACGCAATAAACAGCTGTCGGCATACCAACTGGTCATGGTTAAACCAGCAATATAACATTAGCCAGCAACGGGCTAAACGCTTGTCGCTGGTCTTTCTTATTTCCCGTCGTTACGACGAAGGTTACCTCGCCGAGCGGACATTCTTCCCCGGTATACCCTCGAAGAATCCTCGCAGCTGGTCAGCCATGCTTGCCTTGAATTTTTTCTCCCGTTCCTTTCCCTCGGCGCTAATTTATCGGCAACTAATCGATCGTCCACCACCTAGACGTGGATGGCCGATGTCGCCTCTCAAACCAGGAAGCCGTAAGATCTTTATTGTTGAATTATCGCGTGGAATCTCGCGTGGCCGAACCCGCGGGGTCGCCGAGGCTGTACGCACCACGGGAAAATTCTTTCTCGATCTTGATAACCGTTGTTTCTGCTTCCACGAAGTCGATAGAATTGCGTGCCTTGCTCGATCGGTCGCGTCCATCGCGATTGAGGGATCACCGCCGCCGTCGCGTCGTTCGCCAACGTCGATCGCGATCGAGGGATGATCGGACAACTGAAAATTCCGATCCAGTCCGTCCGTTTCACGTCCATTAGATCCGCGCGAGATAACAGATGCGAACAAACGAAAAAAAAAAAAAAAAGAAACTGTTCGTCGACTCGAACTTCGTGTGTCGTCGTCTCCGGGTTTTTTTTTCCCCTCGGGCTTCGTCATCATCTCCTCGTTTTTGGTACCGTTTCGTAGTTCGCGTTGTTCGATTATCGAGAGAGGTAGTATAAGTGTACGTGGTTTGAAGGAAACGGCTGGATGACTCGGCAGAAGCGCAAAACGCGATTCAGGTCGAGACGATGTTGTGATTCGATGACTGTCAAGAGTGAACGGAGGTCGCGGAAGCCAGCGGCTTCCGTGTCGAGAACAGATTAATTTTGCTTCGGCTGACCACTGTGAATCACACAGATCATCGTAATCTCGGGATTCGACGCTGCAATTCGACCTGATGTTGTTTGCCCGTATTTTTTGCCCGGAAATTACATTCAAATGCATCTTCATTCTCGAAGCTCGATAATTCGCTACTTGCCAGATGGCAGCGCGGTTATTCCATTATTCCAACCGGAAACAAAGTTATTTCTCTCCCGCCAGCTGGAATTTTAATGCGCCGTCGTCTTTTGTTTCCTCCGGCAGCGTGATCGACATCAGGGGAGAGATCTCCGAGTCGGCACCGGTACCGATACTCGGAGTCGGCGTCAGGCAAGGTGGCAATCTCGTCACCGGAGAGTTGAACGTCAGTCCAGGAACGCCTTTGCAGATGGAGATTTTCCTGGACAATGGCTCAGCGCCTGTTTACGGACTCTTGGTTACATATATGCTGGTCACGGACACCAAGTCGCAGGAGGAAACTATCATTATCAATGGGTAAGAGCTCGATTTCCACTTGACTTGGAATTTTTTAGTAAACAAGCATTGGAAAATATTAGTAAAATTACGTTTCTCTGTATGTAAGATCTTTTACACAATGTGATTTTCCTGAAGAAATATGCAAAACTCTCTTTTTCTTCTCAGATGTTCCGTGGATCCGTACTTATTCGAAAACTTCAACACGGTAGACGGTGACTTTCTGACGGCGAAATTCCGGGCTTTCAAGTTCCCAGAAAGCACTTACGTTCAGTTTCGTGGCACTGTCAACGTCTGTCTGGACAAGTGCCAAGGGGTAAATTAATATCTTCGTGCATCGTTGAGAGGGGCTTATTCGAATCGTCATGTCAATATCTAATTTCGTCACTTTCTCGTGTCAATGTCTGACGTTACCGATATGTTTCAGATCGAGTGCAGCAACGGCCAAATTGGATTCGGGAGGAAGAGAAGAGCCATCGATGTCTCAAACACCGACAACAACAAGCTTTTCGAAGTGACTATGTCCGCTCTTATTAAAGTGGACTTTGAAGAAGACGCGGTGGTCGATAAAGGTAACGAAATTACTTAGATTTAATGGATTTTTACGCAGATCCATGCTTTTGTAATGCCAATGTAATGGAAAAAGCTTGGTCTGTTAAACGTCACAACGTGGGTACTGTATTTGAAATATTTTATATATCTTTACACGTCATTCACGTGTTTCACGCCAATCAATTAAATTTCCATGTTTAACAGCTCTGTCCGAGTTGTACATTAGAAGAGGGAAGAACAGGACAAAAGCCAGGGCTGTGATCGCGGAGGAAGTTAGAGAGCAAGCAGCTCCGACGACGATCAGGACGGAGGAGAGAGCTTTCATAGCGCAAGAAGTTAAAGAACAGTTCAAGTACAAGGTTACCGAAACAGAGATCAACGGCTCCGCGTGTAGAACGGCAGTTCTGCCTTCCGTCCTTGTTCTCTTCTGTCTCTGCAAATTTTTGTAAGACTCGAAGAGAACGATCCTGCAGACCGATGAACGACATCGCTGACTGTAAATAGAAGCCAGCTTGAGAAAACCGGCAGGATTCGAGTATAGACCGTGGAAAGAATGGATCGATTGTCCAGCCGGAGACAATTATACGTTGGTATAATTCTTTCCCTTTTTCTACGTAGGAAGAAATATTTGATCGTGAGTTTACTTCGTACGATGTCGGAGATCGAGTTGACAATCAAGCATATTCCGTTCGGTTGATATCGTTGACTGTTACGAACGATGTCAACAGGAAGAATAGGCAGCCTTATGATCTTAGAATTGTGATTGACTGTTGGAAAGATGTAGAAGGAGGATCCTTGTATAGGGAGGATAATCGCAAAGCTTCGAGTTTTGATTAACTAGCATCTGCTCAAAGAAATTTCTCCGCTCAGCGACCGCCAAATTTTCGCTCACCTCTTCTCCGTTCTCGTTAATCCGCATCACTTCATGCTACTCAGCTGTAATCCTCGCGAGTAACCGCATATACAGCCACCTCTATACTGCCAGAAGAAAATTGGCCTTTGCGAGCGGAGAATGTCGAAGAGACCTAGTCGCGCGACGAGGTGTAACAACGTGATGTGACTTAGACAATTACCAGATAATTAATTACTGCTGTAATCTCAATGATAATTATAACGGAACGCGCATACTGTAAAATAACTTCGTAATAAAGCGTGAGGAGGACGCGTGCTCGTTATTTCGCAATCCACGAACAGACGTCTCTACATTGTAGTCGCGTTAAGAAACTAAGTGAGGAAGGCTAATAAAGACACACGAGCATAGAAACACACAAGATACTTATATACATGGAATGTTTAATAATCATGTATAGATGATAACTCTGTATAAAAAATATATATATATCTTTGGCCTGAAATATCGTCGGAAAAGCGCTATAAATGTCGGGCCATACTTTCATAATTGCAGGTCATTGGTTTCAACGTTAAACAGGCATGTTTTACATTCGGAAAATTCCGAATTTACTTTCTGGTATGGGTGCGTTCAGCGCTGCCGATAGACTGAGACCTAATACCACTCTGGTGTCGACTGGATTGATCACGCCGTCGTCCCAAAGTCTGAAAAATAATGTACTTGCATTAAAGCCAATTAAATTAGCTTATAACTTAACAAATGATCGTTATGATCGTTCTTGTGAATGTGAAAAAAGTAAGAGAGAAATAGCGCAAATTTACCTAGCACTGGCGTAGTATGCACTGCCCTGCCTTTCGAAGTTCTCTACGATCGGTCTCTTCAGTTTCTCCTCTTCCTCCACGGTCCACTGTCGCAATGGGCAACATTAATATCAAAATTAATATAACAAACTATAAAGATCGTACCTGTTTCCCATCACGAATGCATTTCTGCTTGGTAATTTGTACAAATACATCCGCGGCCTGTTCTCCTCCCATCACGGATATTTTGGCGTTCGGCCACATATAGAGGAACCTCGGCGAATAAGCTCGACCACACATACCTACGTATGGAAATTAGTGAATTTATTAACACGTTGATGATAAATGTTTCAAAATTTGTACAAGGCCAATATCGTTGACAAAAATTTTAAACGACATAAATAATTATACAATGCTATAAATTGAAGAGCGCAAAGTATGTAAATCGTGTGGCAGTCAACATGTTACGTTACCGAAATTTCCTGCCCCGTACGAGCCACCGATCATCACCGTAATTTTTGGTACTCGAGCGCAAGCAACGGCAGTCACCAATTTTGCTCCATTTTTAGCAATGCCTCCGGCTTCTGCATCCTTGCCCACCATAAACCCTGCAGTTTTACAATGGCCAATCCTATTAATCGTGGGAACGAAGTAATTTCGTTCCATGAGACACACGTACCTGTAATATTCTGCAAGAAAATAAGCGGTATCTTCCTCTGGGCGCACAGTTGCACGAAATGTGTACCCTTTAACGCGCTTTGCGAGAACAGCACGCCATTATTCGCCACTATTCCCACGGGGTAACCGTAAATTTTCGCGAACCCGGTAACCAACGTTTCCCCGTACTGAGCCTTGAACTCGCGAAATCTCGATCCATCGACGATCCTCGCGATCACTTCCCTTACGTCATACGGTCGTTTTAAGTTAGTGCCGACTATGCCATAAATTTCATCGACAGGGAACAACGGTATGTCCACTTGTTTGTCCACGTTCACGTGCATCGGTCTTTGCCTGTTCAAATCCTTTACAACCTGTCGTGCCAAGTACAAAGCGTGAGTGTCGTCCACAGCATAATGGTCGGTTACTCCGGAGGTACTGAAACGAACATTCTGAAACTATAATCGTAAAAGGCGACCTGTTCAAACGTACTTTTCAATTACCGACAATGAAGCGTCGCACCGCCCAAATCCTCTGCGGTTACGTCTTCGCCGGTTGAAGCTTTCACCAACGGTGGACCAGCCAGGAATATGGTGCCTTGATTGCCAACGATTATGTTCTCGTCGGCCATAGCTGGCACGTACGCACCACCTGCATAAATTGATCAGATGTCGTTGCGAATAATTGCGGTGTAACAACTGAGTGAGAGCAACTGAGTGAGAGGTTTAAGTGGAATAAACGAAGCGTGGTCAGACCTGCCGTACAACTTCCCATTACCACTGCAATTTGCGCAATCCCGTTTGAACTCATGATAGCCTGATTGTAGAAGCTTCGTCCGAAATGCATTTTATCAGCGAACACCTCGTCTTGCCTAGATAAATTGGCACCACCGCTGTCTACTAAATATATACATGGTAAATGATTCTCTTCCGCAATTTCTTGCGCTCTTAGTTGCTTTTTCACCGTGATTGGATAGTAGGTGCCCCCTTTCACCGTTGGATCATTCGCAATTATTACGCATTCGGTGCTAGATGGTATATATACATTTTTGACATACTTTCTTTTTTTTTTTTTCTTTTTAACAAACATTTTTCGAATTTGACAACTTGGATACTTACCCTTCTACTCTACCAATGCCAGTGATGATTCCACCAGCTGGCACTTCCTCGTTATCGTACAATTCGAAACCAGCTAGCTGAGAGAACTCGAGAAAAGGAGATGTCGCATCGAGAAGCGTGTTAATTCGCTCTCGCGGTAAAAGTTTTCCTTTCTTTACGTGTCTTTCTCTCGCCTTGTATTCTCCACCCTCTACGATTTTCTCGACCGTCTTTTTTAACTTGTCTACCAGACATTTCATTTGTACGTAATTTTCCTGAAAATATCTTCTTTTTAATCTCTCCACATTCGTCTTTCATAGATTTTTAAATCTAATTCTAATTCTTTTTTTTTTTTAATTTAGTTTATTCGTTTAGTTTCACTTTGTGCGACAAGGATGACCAACGCTCATTGTCGATAAAATATAAAATGAAACGAGATATTCTTAACTAGATTTTTGATAACAGCCGAGGTTCAATTGTTTTTATTACTTAAAACTTAAAGCTTTATTTTTAATAAATTGTGAAAAAAGACGCGCGCGCGATGTTCGTAATGTTCGTAATGTTCGTATTACGCGCCAAATTGTCGCGAGTCGGCTGCGCAGTTGTGCGTCACACGTGAGCGTGTTTAGATGAACAATTTCAACTTTATCTCGCTCAAGAAAATAAAAATTTGCATCATTCGCGACGCAAGAGCTTACGGCCCTTTCAAAACGACAAGGTAATATCAATCGAAAATTAAACAAAATTCTTCAGCTTCAGAATGGCTCGTTTAGGGACAAAATGCGCGTGTCTCTAGTTCTAACCTGGTACTCTGGTGACTTGGTGTCTTGCTCGCTGCCTATAGTAATGGCCTCGTCGTGAAACATTCTTGTAATATTACGTAAATTTCTCACAAAAAGATTTCCTTTCCTCAGCATCATTTTATCGATCTTTCTGTCACTCTACTTTCGTGAATTATCTACTACTGTAGTATTTTTTGTATCCACTACACCTTACGCACGGTTTGCACAGGAGCTGCAACAATATATGTATTTCTAAGCCGAGTCACACTGCCATCGTAATGAAGTTACTCACAGTTCGGAGGCTGTTTTTATCGTGATACAGGGCAAGAATAACGTGCAACTGCAGCGAACTATTTATCAATGTGTCGTAAAGAGAGATAACGTAGCGTTTGGGTCATGTAGGGTCATTTTCACGATGAAAAACATGCCAACTGTTATGGTTCTTTCGTTTGATTTTCACGGGAACGAAACATAGAAATACATTATTATTATTAATAACTCGGAGTAAATTTTGCATTTTTTGTTCTTTCAATCGAAATACAAGACGGTATTATATTAAAATAATTAGGTAAATTTGTGAAACCCTTAGTTTATTGTTGATTTATGTGTCTTTCGTTTGTAGATGGCGCTGAGATCGGTGTTGCGTGATAGATGTCGCTGTAGAAACGGCGTTGCACAGTATTTCTTGTGTGTGTTGCATCGATGGGACAGAAGGAGGAAAAAGTTTGTCGAATATTCTGATAATCGTGAACAAATAACACCCTGTCTCGATTGACAAGTACCTAGCAACAATTGTCGCAAAAGCAAAGAAATATTAGAGCAAGTCAAAGAGAAAAATTTGAGAGCTAAAAAATGCCGAACATGTCTAGTTTGACTTGTTGTTCCTTAAAGGTAAATATCGTCGATCCAACGTTGAATTTGCCACTTCCTTGAATAATCCTACTCTAGATTCATTTGCTTCTTTCTTTAAAGTACAATTCGTTGCACGTCGTACTTCTCTACTTTCGTTTATTTCGCTTTGTTATCGCTTTTCACCCGCGCGATTGCGTCTATTTCTGTCCGATATCCAATGTGTCCAGATAAGAACAGTCGAATAATCCTCTGAAATTGTAATTTTATTTCACGCTTTACCGTAACGCTTTTCGGTGATGCATGTTTTCATAAAGAATGAAACAGAATTATGTAAAGGCACGGCAATGAAACAATTTCGTAACTCGTTTGACAAGTTTCTCGTGTTCAATCAAGGCAGTTGTCGTATTGCAATTTCATTTTCAAGTATCCGTTGCCTAGAAACATTTTATTCACTTTGCATTTTGAGATCATGTTTTATGATCTTGTCGGATTTTTTCAGGTGATATTTGCAATTCATTTAGTCCTAGTAACATGGTAAGAATAAATTTTTTATTTACTGTATATTAACGTACAATTTAGAAAGTGTTACAAAGCACTGCAATGCATGGAATGCATTCGTACACTACATGGTTAAATGATGAACTTTTAGGAGCATTCAGGGACATTGGTGCCCCAAGTCTGTAATGTTTTACAATTTTCTTTTCTTCCTCTGCTTATTATGGGCTATTCACAACATTGAATCAGATGAACCGTTGCAATTTGTAAGCATCTTCCTATTGATATACATAATATACAATACTGATATGAGTTTATAACAAAATTATATATTTTAGGCACTCTTTATAAATATACTTTCCATCTTTTTTGACATAATAACAGTAGCAGTTTATTTCCCAACAACGTGTAAGTTGTTGCCACTTGATTATTGAATTTAAGACTAATACTTAAAGCTTGATAAATTATATTGTCGATTAACCTCCTTATACAGAAGATATATCTATCTGATCGCACGAACTTGTAGATCCATCTGAGAAGTTTAGCGCAGGAATTATGATCATAAACATGATTGTTCGCATCGTCACAAGCGTACATCTTCTGCAAATAGGCCAATCAAGAGGTGGATGTTTAGCCACAATGTTCACTACGAGTGCCACAATGGGTCAGTAATACATTGGATACAGATATTTTGTAGGCCTCCATTGCTTCTTCAATGTTGTGCTTTAAGTAGGTGCATGACATTTCTTTTCTTCAAGTATGCATATTGTATCGCATAATTTTTAAGTATGTAGCGCTTGATACAAACTGTCTATGACGTGTATGCATTTCAGTTGCAACTATTTTGAATAGCTCGCTGCGTTGTGTCATCCTTCTCTGTTGTGCATACGGTTTTACAATTTGAACGGGGTGGGAACAGGTTCATGAACGTCTTTTTATTCTAGGCTTTGTTCGACAGGATTACGAGGACATATCTCACCCAATTCCACAAAATTCCGATTTTGCCGGAGTTTAAAAACACACGATATGACGTTACTAAAGTAACGATACGTGATAACAACATTGTCACATCTCTCGTAGCTCGTAAGAAGTACGCGCACGTATGATTATCACGTTACTGACATCTAGATATTATTTTACTTATATATGTATTTCAGAATCTCTGTCTAACAACGATAACGTTTAATACAATCTAGGATTTTAATTTTATGTGCATAATACTGTTGTCGATACGCGAAACACGGAGAAACCAATACATTATAATACATTGTATTATTGTAATAAAACTGAATCTCAATTGTACTTTTCATACGCATCCGGACGATAGATTTTATTTTGTACAATTACTTGTACTCGCAACTTGTGAATAAAAACTCTCACTGCAACCGAGTGCCTGGATTCTTTCAGTTTTCAGGGGCTGTGATCTCGATTATATTACAATCCAATTTATATACTCTAGAATCGTATTGTTATATTATAATATAATGTTACGTTATAATAATATTAATGTAATGTTATATTATAATAATATTAATAAAGAAAAATATACGAACGATAGTCGGATCGATTAACAAAATAACAATAAAGATACAAAGTACAGCGACAATCACGGTTAATTATTTAACGGTAAATGTATTTTTTGCGAAGGTGTCGAAAGAGGAGAGAACGAGATTCAAAACAAGCGCGTAGCGACGGTGGCGCGGCTGAACGGCAGAGGGGTGGCGCTACTGGCGGGCTATAAGAGCCGCATCGGTGAGGCGGCGTGGTTCAGTAGTGTGCGTGACCGTTCCGGGAGGAGGGTGGCTCCACGCGCGGCCACACCGCGAAACCGTGCCCACTCGCCTCAACCACGAACGGCCACTCGTTTTCTCGTCTCGTGAAAACATGGCGGCCAGCGACGACGAGCCGATGCATCTCTACGAGGTCTTTCAGAACTGCTTCAATAAGATCGCCAACAAACATCCCGGTGAGTGTCGTCAGCCACGAAGCAATACCCGTTAGACAAAGAATCGGCAGAATCCTGTGCTGCGCGTGTGTCGTGTGAATAATAGAGCGACGGAGTCTCTTGTGTCTAGTGTCTTCTGCGAAAGCACCGTGCGTTAAATCCAGCAAGCGTCGCTTCCCGGTGGTAGCCCTGTGTCGGACGAATCGTCCCAAACGAAGGTTAGGGTAGTATGCACCTGTGTCGCGTTTCGGTCGATCGTACTCCGGACCATGTCGACGATCCGTGCCGAACAATTCTCTCAACTGGACTCCTCTCTCGCTCAGTTCTGTGTTTTGGTTTGCCTGTCAGTGCTTTGGACAGTGCTGCCCCGTCGTAGTGAACTAACCCCTGGCTAGAGAGATCAGTTCTCTTCTCTCTGCTTTATGCATCGCTGCTTGTTGTTTTCTCGTTGTTGCTCGATACTGCTCGTACGCCGAGCCAACCCGCTAAACGTTGGAAATATAGTTGACATAACCTAGACACCACACCAGAGACTCGTCGCTCCCTCGCTCTCGCTGTCACATGCAACAGCGTTCAGTCGCTTCACGCTGTTGTGACATATTTGCGACGTATCTGCACGATTAATAACATCGAGGCGAACAACGTTGGTTGGATCGCTATTTATTTCGCGTGTCGCCGATGTTCTTCGTCGTTGTGGCGATACAACACTCGTTTTCAAAAGTTGGCCCCCGATTGGGCGAGCCTCGATCACGTACCACGTGTCCTCTCCGCGACGCCACTAAAAGAATCGTTAGAGGTTAATCGCTCGAACGTAATGCGAGGAAGACTATAAATCGGGATCTTTCCGCGCACAGCCTCGAGAGATCTTTCGAGAGTACGTACGCTTTCTTTCTTTCTTTCTTTCTTTCTTTCTTTCTTTCTTTCTTTCTTTCTTTCTTTCTTTCTTTCTTTCTTTCTTTCTTTCTTTCTCGTTCTTTTTTTTTCATTTTTCCCTTTTCATCATACACCTGCTTGAAAAAGGAACAAATCACCGCGAGCATCGTGGTCTCTCGTTGCGTGAGCCCGTTTCTTTTTTGACGTTAGTCCCAGCACATGTCACTCGATCTCTTAGAGCCAATCACTGGTTAGATTATCTCGCGATCGAACAGCCTTATCTGTTTTCGAAAAATCACGTCATATCTATCCAACGAAGTGGCATTATTATTATAGCTTTGATTCCTCGGCGACAAGGTTAATGGGCAGTTTTCATCGGTGACCACGGCGACCACGGAATCATTGGGAAAATTGTCGGGTCAAAGGGAATCGTAAAGTCGGCTGTTTGCTCGTCGCTCGGGATAGTTGGTCAACCGAGTCTTGGTTGTTTGTTTAGCTTGCGGATGTTGTTTGGAAAACGGTGGAGGTGCGCCGCTTCTCCCAACCAAATGCACTCTCTGGCCGCTAACGAAACGTTTCGTGTCGTCAAAGTATTATTACGCGGTACACACGTGTGCTTGGAGCTTCGCTGTCCGAATTAAACGGTTTTCGTTTCTCTCGGCGTAGACGAGCCACGCGTTAGAGATTGATACGTCCGCGTCGACACACGCGGCGAGCTCGTGTGTGTTTAATCGAAGATTAGATATACGATTCGCCGGCCGTGTCGGGTTTTACACGATGTTTGAAGAGTAGTCCGAGCAATCTCGAAAATATCGTGCCGATTGTTTGGGATCGATCGTCGTCTTACTCGTTTATATTCCCGAAACGCTGTTTAAACGCGCGGTGTCGGGTTCGTTAAGCGACAATTGTTCGGACGAGGCGGCCACCAATTGCCAACAATCCAGTTAATTCTTCGCTCGTTTCGGCCCCCTCCCCCCTCCCCCCGTTCGTTTCAACGATTGCCACTTCGGTTGGAAACGTTGTGTACGATTTGACGTACAGCCTCGTTCAAATTGGACTTGGTCACCTGGACTCGGCGGCGATCGGAAGTCGAGTAACTTGAAACTTCTCATTATCGGCGCGAAATTTCCTCTGAAACTATCGTACCGACTGACCGCTCAAAAACTCTCTAGTTGTATCTTGCTCGGCGAGTCGAAGCAAGGCTGCGGGAGAGACACGACAGTTTCTTATTTTTTTTAAAGGGAAACGTTCGGTACTCAGCGTTTTCTATGATCGAAATCGCTGTTTGAGTTTCAACAAACTTTTTTCGACCTCGCAGTTAACGAATTATTGCGTA
>KQ435714.1:361421-386432 GCA_001276565.1 Melipona quadrifasciata | reverse complement strand
GCCGCGAATTTCTTTTTTCTTCCTTCTTCTCCTCTCTCCCTCCCGCTCGCCCCCCTTCTCTCTCTCTCTCTCTCTCTCGCGCGCGCGCGCCTTTTTTCTTCTTCTCACACGCGAGAACCTGGAACAACACCCTTTTGGGTCGCGTGGCATCGTGCACCGGCACGACGGTACACACGCGAATTCTCCCATTGAAATAGCTCGTCGGGGTGCGTGGGTCTGCGCAGCGGCGAGTCTATGTATCGAGTGTCTCGCAAATACGACAGAAAAAAGAAAGAAAGGATTTCGGTAGGAAGGGAAAACTGATATCCGAAGGGGTCACAGGTTTCGTGCGTTTACGATTCTACCGTCTCTCCTCCCTTTTTTTATTTTTTTTTTTTTGGCGCCGTTCTTTTTCATTTTTTATTAAATTCTTTTCTGGTAGGTTGTTGGTGGCGAAGGCCAAAGAAATTCGAGGATTGTTGCGAAAGACGATCGACGTTGTTCGAGTCCCTGTTTTGCACTTGAAGATATAAAAAAGTACATGGGACGTGTAATAAAATGTGAAATAATCGCGCTTGTTATAAACTTATCGCGTAATATTTTGAATAGTTGTAATAAATTAAATTTAATATTTGATGAATGTATACTAAAATTTAAATCTTCTGCGTTTCAATTTTCCTACGGATAACCCAATAGTATTACGAGCCATGCTCTGATCATCTTCGTAAATTAATTACAAACTTTCCTCGGAAGAATTATTCGCGCCATCTCCGTATCTTACGATAACTAAATTTACGAAAATAATTGTGTAACCTGGATAATAACTTTCGTTAGGTGTGTCTCGTTTTTTCCGGGATATCTCGGGCATGTCTTGATTCCCCGAACCGTCAATGCGATGAAACCGTCAAGCGCGGCTATTAACGAAATTTACAATCGCGGACGTAGAAAGGAATGCAGCGACCATCCGAGGAAGATAATCGAATTAAACCCTCGCGGGGCGCGCAGGTGTTCCATTATTTCTTTCACCGTTTTTACAAGCTCGGCTGGCCGTTGTCTCGGCTCATTTTGACCGGGATTTTTCTCCGCGTTCGTTTACGTTTGGGTTAATCGTGCTCTCGGCAGGTGGTGATACAACACGTTAGAAATTCGATCGGCCAGATTTCGGCCAGCAGCTTTCTTTTTCCGCTCGATCTTGCGCGTACTCGAGGCAAATTGCTCGAGATTCTGCTTTGCCGAACCGACGCAACGGGCAACTTTTTGTTTGACGTTTTGCAGTCCGAATCTTTAATCCCAATTGACGTCACTGGGAAACTGGATTGGAAAAGAAGTAAAATGATTTTACGTACACGGAATGTCTCATAAATAGCGATGCGACCGAGTAAGAGGTGATTGCTCGTGGAAAAGAAGAATAAAATTTTTTCATTAAATTCTTCGTTTTTGAGAAAATCGGTGTTTTGAAAGTTTGCCAAGTATACTCGAATTTGGCTGATTTTAGACAAGCGGAATGGAATAATTAACAGGAGGTTATTGTATGTGCGAAAATGAGTGAAAAAAATTTCTATTCGAGTTTATCAAGGCAATTTTTAACGAAATGTACAAACTCAAATTACGCAAGTGAGAAAATTTTATTCCACCACTTTTCACTCGTTCTCGCGCACAGAATATTTCCCCTGTCCGGCACGAAATCAATTAAATTCAAGTATACGCGATAAATCGTGAAGTTTGAGCCTTCGACGAAAACATTTTCTTCTTTTTACGTAGAAAATCACTTTCTACCGCATCACCAGTTGTGAGACAATCTCTGTACTAAATTCGATGACCGGATGACATTATACTCGCTAAAGAAATAACGAGCAACGACAAAGTCTACGCCGACTGATTAATAAATTTCCCAAGAAATTCCGGAGAGTTTCATCTCAGAATTTCTTTACGCTTCAGGTACCTACCTGGAAGATATTTCATTGTGGGAACGAAATTTCGCCAGAGTTCGATAGCGTACCCACGCAGATCGGGCGACCGATCGTTTTTTTTCGAGGGGGGGGGGGGGAGAAGGAAAAAAATGATCGGGTCAAATTGTCGCTGGAATCCAGGGTCAAAGTACAGTCACTCAATCCAACGTTGCACGTTGAGAGCACGTTCGATCGAGCGCGTAATCGATCGTCTCTCTTTCAACGTCTCTCTCCGCCGTCGATCGTCCTTGAATCATGGAAATTCAACGCTCGCCTCAACCGGTGGAACGAGCCTCGTTAATTAAACCCTCCTTCGTTAACCCCGAACCTCTCGCTAGGCCTAAGCCGCATTTTTTACCACCTGTTCTTTCATTTCACTCGGCTCTGTCGGCCAGAAAACACGGGAGCCTACAGATTCTACGTCGAGATCGAGCCGTGTCACGCTCAAAGCGGGAGAAAGAGAGAGGAGAGCCGTTGCGCGACTGCGTTTTTCCGAGCACCGCGAAATGCAAATACACGCATTATACGTCACACGGCTCTGCCGTTTCGTCGCGCCTTGTCCCTCTCGACCATTTTTCCCTTTTTTACGCGCGCGCGCTTGTTTTTCGTCGCTTAGTCGTTGCACGCGCGCTTTTTTACGAGATCGTCAACGCCGAAAGTGTGTCCGCCACTTCCGCCGCGCCGTAATATTCGCCCGATATTTTTTTACCCACTCCGCCCACTCACCCCCCTTTTTTCACCGTTAAAATTTCGCGCGTTCGCAACGCGCCGTCGACGCGGATTAATCGAAGATTTAAAATAACAACCTTGCTCGGTTGTTAATTAATTAATACACAGATTGACGTTTATTTATTCGAATCGTCTATTCGGTGGAAATTCATGGTGAAATATACCTACGGTACGAACTTTTAATATTTATCAGTTTTTTTTTTTTTTATCTTTCGTGCTTTTGCAAATATAATTATAAAGTGGAATTGTTTCATCTGCCAAATATTATATTCATGTACTTTTGCACGTTGTATGCACGTTTTGCAAGTGTTTGGAATATTAAATTTCTCTGTTAAAGATAGTCTCTCCAACTGTATAAAAAATTGCACGACTTGTACTCCAGTACGATTTGTCTTTTTTGCCATAAAATTTTATCGATATGCAAACATTTGAATCGATACAAAACAAATTACAGACAACGCCACTCCTGCTCGAGGTCTACGCCACGCCCCCTCGCGAATCACGTGACCCAAATCAACCAATCGCTAATTTTCGTTGCATCAGCGTTGCACCTAATGATGAAGAGGCCCGATTTTCTGGTTTACCCGCACTAAAATCACTTTCAGTGATAAAATTTTCCACATTCGCGGGTCATTTGAAGTCGCGAGATGCATTAAATACGCAAAACTAATGTTAGGTGTAGATCGTAATTTTTCTCGATCCATCGATTCGCAGAGTGACGCGTTCCGGAAAGAACGAACGTATGTAATCTGAATGAGTTTTTCGGAATTGATGTTTGGCGACGTCGACGTCGATGGATTTGCTTCGCCAAAGTGAAATGGGACGGACCGGGCCAGCGGCGGAGGGATGTTGGCGAGGTAACAACACCGCGATCGACGAGGGAGGAGAAATAATTTTAGATAATTCTAATTCGATGGTGTCGCGCTGATATACGACGCCGAGCGTAGGCTGACCACGAAATCGCGGTCGTGTCTCGCGCGCTGAAAATCGCTGGTCCGCCGCGCGCAACGCGGCGTGGCGCGTGGTTTTCGAGGTTGTGTCGCGCATTTCGCGAGCTGTAATGCCGAATTGATGTCGGCCGAAATCCGTGTAGATGGTATCGTGGCGACCAGCCGCCGGATGTAGCCGCGTAATTCGCTATCGATACGCGCGTTCTCTTTCCACGATCCGCCCCTGTTTTCCTTCCCTTCCCCCCTCCCCCCTCTCTCTTTCTCTCTCTTGTCCAAGAAACGTTGCAAACGCCGCTTGCCCAGAGAACGTGACGTTTCGTTGTAATATTATTATTATTATTATTGCGCGTGTAATCGACTGGACACTTTGGCCGCTTTATGATGGGTAACGTCAGGTTTGGTGTCTTTCGACTCGTTTCGTGTTCATTGTTCCGTTGCGCGAACAATTTTGAAACATCAACCGTATAGTCGTAAAATGTAATATCAATATATATATATAATTTGATAGAATATAGTTTTCGACGCGCATGTACAATACGTTCATCTACGAGCGAGCCACGGTATCGCGATGGGGGATGAAACAGGACAGTGACTTGGGGGGGGTGTATTAATTATTCCAAGTAATTCACCTAGCGGTTCAATGAGAGGGGGAGGGAGGGACGATCCTCTTATCTAAAGTTGTAAGAGCTGAAAGTCCACAGCTGGTTTGGCGACCAAGGTGGGAGGCGACGGGTGGTACGGAAGGAGGTATATCGCATTAACAGAGAGAACGGATATAGCGGTGCGTGGATGATAGGAGGGCGAGTGTCCGAGCTACGCCACGATCGGCCGAGGTAACTATGAATCCTAACAGTTTCGGCTTGCTCGTGACATGTTTGCCGAAGCGTGCAGTACCGAGTCCTGCAATATCATGCATCAAAGTACAAGCTAAACCATGGTCCATCGTGTCATCCTCAGAGCCAAGTGCAAGCCAGCTCGACCGTTATGACGTAGTGTTGAGCACCGGGCCTCCGTGTCACAACTAGTTCGTCTTCCACGTTGGCTCCTGCCGGCGTCA
Organism: Melipona quadrifasciata; assembly: GCA_001276565.1. Classification (NCBI taxonomy): domain Eukaryota; kingdom Metazoa; phylum Arthropoda; class Insecta; order Hymenoptera; family Apidae; genus Melipona; species Melipona quadrifasciata. The sequence goes on along the minus strand of KQ435714.1, from coordinate 381,768 downwards.
CCTCTATCGAATATTGCTCGATGAAGAATTACTACGGATTCCGCTCCACGAGATTCCGGGAGTTGCTCGTCCTTGTCCGAGCGGTGTTTCACGCGGATTCACGGGAACAATGTCTCTGCCCCTCTGTCCCTCGACCGAGATCTACACACGTCTCTACGCATACTCCGCGATACCATCGTCATTGATCGAATTAAAGAAAACTAGTCGTGTCATTTGTGGCTCGTCAGGAAAACGGAACGTTGAGTTCAGAAATTTTTCAGCCGTGTCTCCTCGCGATTTATTGCAGTATCGATAATATAATGTGAATTTTGCGAACGTTTTTCTTCTTAAAGAAAGAGCTTGTTAGGAAAATGATTTCAGAAATTTTTGATCCTTGTTTCTTCGTGATTTATGTATTCCAGTGTATATTCTGCGCTGATTGATAATATAATAATCTTAAAAAAAGAGAGAGAGAGAGAGAAATCAGAAAATTTCAATATATATGGAAGAATCTGTTCTAGGATCAGAGATCTATTCAAAGCTAGAGCTCGTATTCTTTACAACGCAGTCCGGGGGGGACGATGATCGAATCGCGGAATAATAAAGCGTATAAAGGATAAAATATCGTCGAATTAAAATTAATCGGAATTCTTGAACGGCGGTTTTCGAGATCGGTAAATCCAGCCGATCCTCATAAATTCTTGGCAAGACACGCGCACGTAGATTCACGTTCTCTCTCTCTCTCTCTCTATACTCGCGCGTGTGTACGTACAGGGTGGGCATTAATAACGGATGAAGCCTCGACTGCGGCAACCTCGTAATGTTTATCTCGTTGTTTATTCCGCATGCGTCGCAGCCGCAACGCGGAAAACGCGTGCAACCCGTGCTCGGATTCTTAGCGCGATCCGCGGTTTTGATTTATAAAGACGCGGCGCGAATTTATGCCTGGCATTAATTTTGCATCGAGTCCGCTTGCTTGCCGCGACGCAACGTTCCGCAACAGCCCCGTGTCTTCTTCTTATTTCCGCCGCTCCCTCTTTTTCGCCGGGACCAGCCAACCAGTCTGCGAATAATGCACGCCCCCCCCCCTCTTGTTATTAGTATTGCTCTCCTACGATACTACTCCCACTCGCCTTCGACTGATCTTGAAAAATTGTCGCGCGAAATTTACGGAATGGTAAATAGGAGCTGCCCGAGAGTCGGCTGCTTTAAAATTCGATCCATCTGTTCTTGGTCGATTGTTACTCAGTTTCGTGAAATTACGACGCTCCTCTCCTCTTTCGTTTTATTCTTTTGGACGTTGTTGCAACAGTTTGACAACCAACTATATTGACGAGAGAAATGAACGTAAATGTATCGTGTCCTGTAATAGACGAATATTTAATATCAAAGACAAATTTTTATTTACAACAGTTGATAAACTAGGAAGCTAGAATGTTGTTGAACTATCAACGCGTTATTTGTCTGATATAAATTTTTATTTACAACAGTTGATAAACTAGAAAGCTGAAATGTTGTTGAACTCTCAACGGCGTTATTTATCTAATGCAAAAATTTATAAAAATTTCTCAGCTTTGATTTGACTCTGACACCTGTCGCGACAAAGGAATTTTAATCCGGTTTTCTTGTCTGTTGCAGAAAAATTAGGCTTCCAGTCGCCGTATGGCCCCACAATGGACAACGGAATGGTGAGTCTCGTTCCTCTCCTCTTCTTCCTTTCTCTCTTTATTTACTAATTTGGACTCGTTGATTATTCTTCTAAAACGCGAGGCAGAAACTGGATGATGCGCTCCGGGGGGAAGAGAGAGGGGATAAGGGGTGAATCTTCCCTCTCCTCCAGAGACGCGGAGTAGTTGACCATCTCGAAGCAGGATTACGTAAGAAACAAGAGCGCAATAATTATTGCAGTCGTAGAGGCAAATTTATCCGAGAAAAAGTTACTCCTTTTCTTCTTCTCTCTCTTTCTCGAGCGCACGCCCTCGGTTACCCCCTCCCAACGTAATCCCAAAACTTTAGCCGGAGCAATATTTTTGGGGGAAGCGGTTCTCATCGCGTGTCGAGGAAATTCTCCGTGGTAAAAACACGCTCCTCCGGCCGCGTCTCTGTCTTCCGGAGTGGCTTAAATCCGTAAAGCCGGGATTTAATTTCTTCAGGTCCTCGGTAACAAAGGGAACTGCATCCGTTGAACGTTCTCAAAATTTCCCCCCGCCGCGGTTCTAGTCGTTCGAAGTGCAGAAACTTCGTCACGCGTGGATCGTGAATTTTTGCACACTTCTCCGGCAAGCGGAATTTATCTATTTATTTACATACTCTGCGGTACGTCGAATTGTTTTCAATGCATTAAAATAATATTAACACGGCGTGGTGTTCCGTAATTTCCTCGCGCGAATTAGAAAATTCCTTTCCTCTGGTCGTTGATAAATTCAGCTTTAGATATTCCCGTTTAAATTAAAGCATTTGTACAGGGCGATAAAAATTTCTCTCTTGCCACGTCTGGTCACGCGCGCGTCGATTGACGCGCGATTGTTCTTTTTTTTTTTCTCTCTCTCGTGAATCCCGAGGGCAGAGTATTTTTGCACGGGGAATGAGATTAATTCGCGGTGGAAGTTCATTTTGTCTCGGATGTAAGAATTGCCCAATTTCGCGAGGGTTGAGCGTCGTCAACCTCCGGCTTTAATATCACTTACGCTCTCCCTCGTTCGCGACGATGTATTTATATACGCTTGTGTACGTGTGCACGCGCACACCAACGCGTATATGTATACATATATTAATATATACATTGTGCCGAACAAAGGAACCGAGGGGAGAGGTGGCGAGTTTGCAAGCGAGAGAGCTCGAATGAAAAGTTAGCCGAGCGTGTGTGTACGCGTGTGGATAAAGTCTCTCCCTCGTACTTTCTTCCTCCGTGGCTTACTGCCCATCTATTTCTTTCGCCTTCGCGTAACCTTCGCGGCGATTGCTAATTAGTTACGCTCCCGGAAGAACGATCGAAGCGAAACGTTTTTGATAGAGTTTATGTGGAGAGAGCGTGAGTTAACCTTCTCTCTCTCTCTCTCTCTACGGATTTTTCTTTCGACGGCGATCGCGGTGATAGTTTAACTTCTTGTCTCGCGTGATTTTCTCCCTGGGTGGAGCGGACGGATAAAAATCCAGCAGTCGAGCTATCGTGATTTGACGCATCATTACCTGGTGTGGAATATTGAAATAATCGTTATTTATTATTCTCGACATTTCAATCGATCGCAACAGTTTGTATTCCTGTTTCAGTTTTATTTATTTATCATTTGATGATCTTCATCAAAAAATGTAGTCTCGACAGTTTATTTATTTATTTACTGAAACAAAGAGAACAATTCAAAGTCGGGACAATTTCAGAATTTCACGATCGCCGGTAGATTTGATCAGCTACATAGACACGTAACGCAAAGAGGGTGAATAATAATTCTTGGAAGAGTTAGATCGATATTCGCGTCGATCGGGATTAGCGGCAGAGAGACACGAGGAAGAAGATAGTCGAAAGAAACCAATAGAATGTGACTTCAATAAACCTATCAAAATCAATACCTCTTATCAGGCATGGTTTAACGACTGCCGATTAGATACGCACTCTGCTCCCTGACGCCGTGGAAAAAAATCGTTGCTATCTCCGTTTCCTCGCAGATACCTTGCGCTCGTCGCTCGCGCCTGTGTGCACCTTCCTTTTAGGGTGGAAAAGAAATTGTTTGCCAGTCGGCGGATTTTTCGCCGTGATACGTCCGTAATCACCGACAAATGGGAAGGTCGTGACGAGACAATCGGGACAACGTGACGAATGCGGGCGCAAGGTTGATCTCTTATTACTTCGACTCGCGTTTGAACGGCAGTTTCGAGTGTAGCAAGGGCGGCGTGGTAGACTCCGCTTTCGAGAAGATGGGAATTCTTTTTGTTCACTCGATTGGCTTTGTAGAACGAAATTGGAACTTATCATTTACCGATTTCTACGCTACGGGTATTCATGTAGATTTCAACGAATAAAGAGATAGAAGTCGGAATTAAAAATTTATCTATTATCCTTTTTATTTTATAATTTACTTTATCTATCATGCTTTTTATCATGGATTTTTCCAATTTACCTGCTAAATATTACAACGAAGCTTGCGTACTTTGTGTACTTTTTGTAAGCTTTTTTCGGCTCGGGCCAAATCTTTTTAACCCTCTTAGCATCTACTAGAGAAGGTGCGAGAGAGCAGCAGACACGCTATTACTTTTGTAGAGATGAGACGTCAGTCTCAGAGAAAATATTCAAACGTACAGGAAAAAAGGAGAAGAGAGAAACGTTCAAAGTGTTGAAATAAGAGAAAAATCGCAGAGTAATCTGGGCTGTTAAAAGGGTTAGACACAGTGGTCTTCTCGTCACTGTACGGAAAAGTAAGGATGACAATTTTGTATTTCCAGGCGTATGGCGGAGGAACGTTCGGTCCAACGGCAGGAGGGCCAGGCGGGGGGCCAGGGGGAGGTGGAGGTGGCGGCGGAGGCGGTGGCGGCGGAGGTGGCGGTGGAAACGGAGGCGGCGGAGGTGTCGAGGGTGCCACTTACCCCCCGGACTCGCCGTACTTCCCGTTTGGGAGCCGTGGCGTACCGCCCTCCGTGGGGACGCCCACCCCCGCTGCTAATCCCGCAGCACCCGCCGGCACCAACGGTGCAGCGCGGTTACCAAATTCGACAGCCGGTCAGTTTTTTTTTTTTGGTCTCTTCCGTGTCTCTTCGAGTTTTCCGTTTTCTCTTTTGAGAGATCGTTCCAGATATACCTAGAGGAAGTGTTCAATCGTTGACTTTTGACACTTTGTTTCAGGTGCCGCAACCGTGAAGAGGAAGAAGGACGTAAGTATCATCTTCCCTCTGTTTGAAGGTTTAGCGATAAAGTTAGAATTTAGATACGAAATTTACTAGCTCGGCTAAATTGTATCTTTAGACTTTAATTTGTATCTACAGACTTTGAGTAATGTAGATTATTCTTGCATTGTGTAATTTCCAATTTCTTTAAACTATCACTGTATATACGTAGAGTTGCTAAAATCAGGGTGAAAACTGATCTCGTTCTGGTTTATATTCAGCAGGCCTTGGACGGAGCGGACGGCGAGGTGGTAACGACGCAGCATTGGGTGAGTGACTCAAAGAAGTTTCGATAAACGCATGCCAGTCGATAGCAAATGTGTGTTTCCCGTCTCCCGACATCGGGATTCGATAATGGGCCCCCGAACGTATCGGGACCGTATGAGTTCAGCGGCGCGATTGATAAAAGCCACCGACGGGGAAAACGATGGAATTAGGTTAGCTCGTAAATTACACTCCCCCCCTCCCCCCTCCTCTTTCTCTCTCTCTCTCTCTCGCGCGGTAGCTCCTTGAGCGCGCGGCTCGTGCAAGACGCTCGGATGATCTCAGGGAGACCCGTTCACGATCGTAATCTTTACGAGCCGAGTTATGGAGTATAATGATTTTACCAAGAGTCGAAGCTCGAGTTAAAACTCGGCGATCTCGCCGAGTCTGTTTCTCCAGTGAACCTAATTCACCGTGGTCGCGCGCTTCTCGTTTTTTATCCGTCGGAATGGCCGTTCTCCTCGCGGCCCCGCGACTTTCATTTCTCGGCCGACGGTGGTTATTTCGTTTTTACTCGCCGATAACCCCTCGGCACTATTCGAGCGTTTTTTAACAGTTTATTGAACCGCGTAGGAGGAAAAAGGCGCGAAATTTGAGGATTTGCGAAATATTTGTCGGTAAGAAATTAATAATGTCCTTCGCAGAGGAACATTTTCGACAGTTGTCGTTCCGCGGTATAAAAAAAGAGAGGTGCTGTGCCGAAGGAAATTTACAGTTTTTTTTAAGTTCGAGAGTCTCTTACGTACTTCCACGCCAATCTCCTGTACATGGAACATGGAATAACAATAAAATTCGACGACCAGACATTTAAACGTTAGAAGCGAGCCAAGTTTGTTAGAATTTCGATTCGATGACAATTTTGTTTAGCAACGGGGTGAGCAGTTAAAAATCACAGTCTAGCTTTTCGAAAAGTAATTTTTTTTCAAAATATATCTTCGCCATTCGTGGCGCAGTAGCAGCAGCTTTGGGGAATTAACCTTGAAAATAGGAAACGCGTGTATGCGAACGGGCCTTCGTTAAATGGAATGTGTAACGTCGATCGATGCAGGAGCAGGTTAAATATTCGTCGTCCGCGTTCGTGAGATTCTCCTTCGAACAGCGAAGAAAAAGAGACTGAAATAAATCGTTTCGCGATGATCAAACGTACGCACTCGCGCTTGTTTAAATTCTCCTTACCCTCGCCCGCTGCACCCTCTTAAATGATTTATTGGAGGATAAATCCGCGGGTATAGCCGGAGGTTTTACAATTCCGTTTCCTCTTTACGCGTTGGCCCTGTGTCGCGCGATTGTTTGCCGTTTATTCGACTCTGGGCACGTTGGTAGTCAATAAACTACCATTTCCGTGATTACCCGGCAAACAGGGGTAAATACGGTCGGCGGGGGTTCGTACAAGGGCCGTGGGCGGTGTTTTCGCACTCTCCCTCGACGTCGATTATTTCCAATCGTCGAAAGATCGACTTTCTACGATCTGGCGAAGAAATTCTCTCGCGTCACGAACGAGACGTTTCAACGCCATTGATCCTTAAATGCACGTACTATTGCGAATCTTTAACGTTCTGCGTATCATTGGCGTATTATATCTGTGAGTTGAGCGAAATTGTGGGAATTTAAGGAATTTAAGATGGCGTATTTCAACTAATTTAGACACTCGGGCAATTTGGTTATTGAATTGAAGTCGCTGGAATTCTGTCGTGTAAATAATTCACTGCTTAATGTAAATCCAGAGAGAACTCCGCAAGCTACGAGTTCCAGATTTGCCTTCTATTTTTGTTTCATAATTTTGTCAGTTTTGGTTTTTCGCAATTTTCCCTTCACAAGTTGCAGACTGAGTTGCTTCTATGATTTTTATAATTTCTAAGCGAGTGGAGTGGTCGAGTGATTCGCGATCTGTAAAACTTGGCGCGATTGTTTGCAATTTAGCAGTAATTTAACACCGGAGAGTTGTTTGGTAGTAAGTTTCTTTGCTGATTTTCTTTCTTTTTTTTTACGGTTACTGGAAACACGCAGAATTAATATTGATTTTTATTTAAATAGAGACACGTAATTGTCTATTTATTTCAATTTATGTAAATCTGGTATTTCTAGTTTTTATTTCAATTCCTTTTTTTCTCTTCGTCTCTTGCAAAATGCCGACATTCGTTACACCAGTTTCGTAACTGCGGTTCATTAATTTTTAATTGTTATCTCGAATGAATTAAATTGAATCAAATTTTAACGATCTGTATATACAGTTATTTATTTAGGCGCGTATTATAAATACTATGGCTAAATTTCGACGAATTTTATTTTTTTTTCCACACGACAAATTTTCTTGATAATAACGTGGCGATCGATAATTTATCGAACCGGCTCGGTATTTAAAATTCCACGGAGGTTCGACGAGACTCAGGGTCGCAGATGATTAAAAATATCTGAGTCACGCGATTGTACGTTTCCGTGCAAATTAATGTGATAAGCCACTCGTTTCGGGAATGATCGATAAGATTAATTATTACAGTTTGGGCAACGTGTTCCAGTCCGCTGGTTACACGTATGCCCGTTATTAGATTGCAGATTTTTCTACGCGTATTGTATTTCTATTATTGCAAAAAATATAGGAAATTCTCAGGGTTCGTTAAAATTCATTCTGAAAATTATCTTCGATATTTCATACATTCTCGAAGCTTCAGATTTTCCACGAATGCACGAGAATCCGCATTATCTAGTCGATCGTTGATAAATTGTTACATCGACGCGAAATTTTTCGCGTTAAGCCGTGTCGAAATGTCTGCGATCTTTAGCTTCCGGCAGAGTGATAAATTGGGGGAAAAAAAAAAAAGACAGTGAATGCATCGTCGTTGATGCGGCGATTATTCTCGGGATAACAGAGTATATTGGCTGGTGCTTCGAAAAATCGCGAGGCAATAATGGGTAATGGGGCCAAAATAATAATAAATAAGCGTGGAGAGTCACGATCGAATAAATCCTCGACTGTCCCACGGTGCAGATCGTCGTTAATCCAGGCGATACGGTGTGTTACGCGAACCCTCCGAACCATACCGTAAGCCTGCTAATAATTTATTCAGCGTGCAGGACTACGCGATTACGTTTCTATTAGGATATGAGCGTTCTAGTGTCCTCGAGGGTGCCGTAACCCGTATTCCCGCTTTGCCTCCGTTGGGAGTTTCACTTATCGTTCAGTTTCACCACCGTCTCTCCGCAACGCCATGACCCTTCTTCCTCTCTCCTTTTCTCTCTCTCTCTCTCTGTCTGTCTGTCTGTCTTTTTATTTTCTTTCTTTCGAGGTCTCTGGATCGTGTATCATAACGGGGCGGTGCATCTGTAAAAAAAAAAAAGAAAGAAAATACTAACGAACCCTAGTTCGTTTTTGGAAATATAAATATTGTCCTGGAGCCTGGAGGGTCAGCTTTGCCGGACGATTTTGTGGGAACGATTCGAGAGAAGTATTTAGAAAAAAGAGAGAGTCTAAAAATTACCAAGTACCACTGAATTGATACCAGCAATGAGCAAGCGTGTAAAACAGCTGATGGGAATCGGTGATTCAAAAAAAGAAGCTTCAGAAAAAGAAATATCTCTCGCTCAAAAATTTGAAACACATATTTTGTCCGTCGAGAAGCACTTTTTCCAAAGAAGTGAAACTATCGAAATTACAATGTAATTTCGATGCACAAAGAATAGTAAAGAACTGCACAACTTGTATCCCAGTACGATTCGTCTCACTTTCGACGACTTTTTTGCCATAAAATTTTGTCGGTACGCAAACATTTGAATCGATAGAAAACAAATTACAGGCGCGATCGCTCGGTGCCAGACAACGCCACTCCTACTCGAGGTCTATCCACGCCCTCTCGCGAATCACGTGATCTAGATCAACCAATCGCTAATTTTCGTTGCATCAGCGTTGCATCAGCGTTGCACCAAACTCAAAATCACTTTTAGTGATAATAAAAAATATTCGTCGTTTGACTTACTCTCGAAAGAGTGAGAGTGTTTGGCTCAGAATAACAAGCGCAACAAAAAAAAGAAAAGAGAGAGAGAGAGAAAAAGAAAACAAAGTCGTGTGATCGAAGGAAAGCACGACGATCGACCCACGGGGAGAGCAGCAGCAGCAGTCGGGAGGAAAGCGGAGCGCACTGTGCCACTCGGTCGTTCCACGTTGCTCGACACGCTCGTAAAGAAGTGTTTTCTCGGTTCGTTATCTGGCCGAAACGTTTTCTGGTTGCTTCGTCGTTCATTTCGGCGAAGTTCTCTCGCGGTCGTATCTTTCGGAGCCCCGGTATCTTTCTCTATCTTTCTCCGAGGAAGGCGTGTTTGTAGGCGTAGAGGGGGGGTCATGGGTATCGGGCAGACCATATGGTGTCGCGTGCTACGGTCGCCAGACCGTGGAGCCCTTTTCCACTGGAGTCGGTCCGTGGCTCGCGCTATGGCTGCCCGAATGGCTTCTCGTTAATTCGTTGCCTCGAGGAATTTCGTCGTCCGCGCTCGTCGAGGGACCCAACAGCCCGAAAACTACTCCCGTGCTCCCGTGTAAGTGGCACGTATTCGCGCGAACCACCACCACACGCCACACGCCTTGCTGGACCACCTTCTTCAAAACCTCCTTCGACCGATTCTCCTTGTTCTTTGGCTCCCGTTTCCCTCGTTCGCCTCGACAGCCGATGCGATTTCTCTCGCGTTCTCGAAGCGTTCGCAAAAACGTACAAATTTTCGAACAACTTGCCGTGGTAAATCGATCGAGGGTCAATCGAGAATTTCCGAAGGGAAATTGGATCACCAATCGATTCTAAAGCGAAAATTTGTCGCACGCTGGAAATCACGATCTGCAATTGCACTTTAGTTCAGTGTAATTAACATTTCGTTTCTTGTTTCAATTTTTTTTTTTTTTTTCCGATCGTTGTCCCTCCATGGAGACAGTGACAGGGATAGATCGGTAGAATTGACCAGAGACATCTCGAAGATCGTAAAATTCGACGGTTTGCATCGGCCGCCCCGTAGCGGACTTGATTGACGGATAAATTGGCAACGCAGTCGGGCCGAGTTTGCAGTGTCAGCGGCAAACGCAGGTGTTTTCTCGAAGAAATTAAACTGCAGCGACTTTTTAAGGCTCCGCTTTTAATTGCGCCGTAATATCCTCCGGGCCGCGGAAAGTTTACAGCGGCGGCCATTAAGCCCGCTATTTTTGTATCGCCGCCGCGTTTCGTAAGATCGTGAATTCCACGTCTCGGTACACGCGGACGAGTCCTTCGCAAGAGTCGAGCGATTTTTTACCGCGTAAATGCAGCGTCCTCCGGTTCTAAAAAAAAAAAAAACGGTCAATTTCACGAAGTCATTCGGATCTCAACATTCGGCGTTGAATAATATTTATTAGACTCATTGGATCTCGAACTTGAAACTAACGGAGCAAGTACAACGCGATCGAGCGTTTCAGTCCGACGAGGCAAAGTTACTCGCACAGAAGAGACAACCAGTCCTGCGAGTAGCTTAGAATAGGAAATATAAATACAAGTTATCGCCGACTAAAGAAAATTAATCGCAACAGTTACGAGATGAATCGAAATTTGTTTCGTTTGCTCAGTGACACACACGCGGAATATTTTCGAGAATGATCCATAAGTTTGTACGTAAATGGAGCGTTTAGAGCGGCGGCGTGACGGAGTATTGCCGCCTTTAGATGATTCAGTCAGGCTATCAGATACTGTCGCCGCGCGACGTGGTCAATCGCGCGTGTAGGATAAATGAACCGGCGTGCGATTTTTCCCGCTGGCCCCGTCAAACAAAGTGCAACAGCTTTACGAGCGAGCAATCTTCGATATTCATTTGTCTCCCCGTGGACGTTTATCGGCCGCGCATATCTCGGCAGCCAGCCCGACTGCGTTACGTCGCCGACTGCAAACGAGAAATACTCGATCTTTCCCGTTTGTCTCGCCCGTCCCGGCTGGAAAGTGAGTTTCCGCGTTTCTGCGCTGAGAACGACACGTTTTCCCTCGATTCTCCGAGAGAATCGTCGTTGAGAAAGAACGCTGTATCATTCTGCTTGATCCCTCGATCCAGGTGATTTGGGCAGAACCGATGATGGGAACGGGATTCGAAAGCGTCATGTGTTAGAGCCGCGTTCCACACCCTCTGTCAGACTCTGACGGGACTCGTTAATATCGACGGGCCCGGTCCACGATTTTGAAATTACGTTCCTCGCGAGGATCAATGGCGAAGAACGGTCGTGGAACGATCGCGAGTCGTCTTCGCTGTCGATTGAACATTCAGTTCGACGATGTAACATTCGGTTGATCGATCTTCAAAGAAAATTGAAGAAATTCTCGTCTCGTGTTTCAACTGGTAATTAAAGGAAGACAGTGCGCGCGAGTACTGCGAGTACTGCTTTCGACGGGAAGAACGGCCGCCTAATGGTAACACGACGAGAGTCCATCGAGCACGCGAGTGGGTAGACGCTGGCACGCGTTCCAAAACGTCTAGTAGAATCTGATCGTGGAGATCGGTCGTTGAACGGCTCGCCAGTTGGACAGGGAGCACCGCGGGGCTGTCTCGTCAACGAATCAATTACGACGTGGAATCGCCGTGCGTGATAAGGGAGGAACGAGGGCCGAGAGAGAGAGAGAGAAAGGGAGAAAGAGAAAGAAAGGAAAAAGGGAGGAAGGTCAACGCAAGTGGGAGAGAGAGAGGAGAGAGAGAGAGAGAGAGAGAGATGGTTTGCTAGAGACGTTGAACGTTGTTTGACGGGCACCTGTTGCTGGTAGCACACGAGCCAATGCCTCTTTGGCTTGCACTCTCCTTCTCTGCCTCTCCCGTTCCCTTGCCTCCCTCTTTGTGTGCTACTTTCGTCTCTTCCTTCGTTGGCCGCCGCGTGCTATTTCACCTCGTCGCACCTTTTGTTACGTGCACGGTTTCGTTTTCTTTCCCCCCTCCCCGTTTTCGTTTCGCGGTCGGCACGGACCGGTCGCCGCGGTCGCATCCGGATATTCTTCCGAACGGCATCGATCGACCGCGGCGTTGCAAATTCACCGCGTTTTTACACTCTCGAACTTCGTTCGATTTCATGTACATCTCATCTGTTTAATATATATTTAATATAATGTGTAATATATATTTGACAGATAAGATATGTCTCGCGTTCGAGTTTTCAAAAATGCACGGACGGAACTGCAATCTGCAATTTCGCACTCGACATCAGCTACAAATCAACGATTAAAATTGCGTAAATTAATCAGAAACGGCCAAAAGAAGTAAACAGGCAAAGTGCAACGCCGAGATTTCGCCTGGTCGACGTTTCTACTTGCTGTAATTGTTCTCCGAATTGCGGTACAAGTTTCCGCTCGAGAGTATACGATTGTCCTCTGCAGAGAAACCTGTGTAGAGAGTAGTACAGAGGCTGAAAATACTCTTTTAGGTATTACTCTCGCGACTAATCTCTCTCGGGACCCAGCTCTATTTGGACCAGATAGATCTGGTCGCCGCTTGACGGAAATATGTCGAGAATTTTCCATAATTTACGAGCGGCTGCCTTCTCGCCGACTGGCTATTATTGGGTCGCCGCACCGACGTGACGCAACGACGCGTTAACGTCGTGGCCACTTGGAGAGAAATCCGGTATTTTTGCGGGGTGTACGAAACTCGTAAAACAGACTATTCGCGACTGCCCGCGTCTTATCTGACGCTGGCAAAGTGCTACCCTGTCGAGGAACCGCGATGCATTTCGCTCCTTCGACGACCGACCCCTCCAGCCCCCATTGTGTCCAGCTTCCGTTTTCGTGCTTTACAGACCTGGACGAGCAGTAAATCCGCGTGTATCTGGCTGAAAGTTTCCGTTTCTTTCCAATTGGACTGGTTCTCAGTTTTATGCGAGCTACAACGGTGTTTATACATATATGTGGCTATCGACGGAGGGCCAAAAGGTACATTTCTAGCAACGGTCATACGTCAAGGGAAGGAGCAAGAAATAGGCACGAGTGAGATTTAGATTGAGAAAGAGATTGGACTTGGTCGATTTTGATTTTTTCGAGAGAAGAGAAAAGGATTGAAATATAACAGTCTAAGGATCGCAGCAAGATGTAATCAATCCCTAATTGCAATGTAAGAATATGAAGAATGCTGACGCATAGATTACAGCAGTTACCTATTAACATAACATTACGTAGTCTCGCGACGTAGATACAATGTGTCCCACGAGAATGAAAGAAGGTTCCTTTCGTTCTCTTGGAAAGTGACGAACACGGGACGAGGGTTGTTTCGACTGCTGAAGAATATCGAGGAAAGGAAAACAGAGAGAAGTCTATATATGGGCTCGAATCAGTTCGCCGAAGGGGCCAAAAAAAAAAAAAAGAAAAGAAAAACAAAAAAGGAAGAAAGCAAACGTGGAATTATCACGCGGCTCTTATCGTATTTACCCCTTTCCTTTCTTTTTTTCTTTCACCTTTCACCTCCTCTCTCCTTCCGATCCCCGTCGCCCTCTCCCTTTCTACATTTCGCTTGATCTCTCTCTTTCTCTCTTGGTTGGCGTGCAAACTCGCCACAGTGTACAGAGTACACAGCGCGACACAGCACGAGTTTATGGAGTGAGTTGTCGACTTACAACGGGTAAACCACCCGTCGCAGACGAGGGGGAAACTGGCACGATGAAGCGGTCGTGTTGGCGGGTGGTGGCTGGAAAGAGAGAGAGAGAGAGAGAGCGTGAGAGGGGGGGAGGGTTGTATATATCGGCGTGGATAAAGCGAGAGGAGAGAGGAGAGAGGAGAGATATGATCTATACACGTATTTTCTGGCTTCGAACGATACGGTAACCGCACACCGTGTACGCACGCTCCACCATTGTTCCACCCGCGCCACTTTAATTTGTTATATCGGACGTCGTTAAGCCGGATAATTGAAACGGAGAATGATTTTTAGCCGAGTCGTCGTCAAGTAGATCAAGTTTTATCATCGTTGCGAAATCACCGGTGGCAATTAGTCTCCTATCCTTCTCGACTAGCGAGCGTTGGCTCTCTGTCTATCGGGAGTGGGAGGGAAACGAGATCGAACGAGATTAATCGAAGACGGAATTGATATTTATTTCTTTTTTTTTCCTACTTGTTCCACCACGCTTTTTGTCGTTAAGTAGAAAAATTAAAGCGGCCACGTACTAATTGAGAATTCAGGGCAATGATTATCGTGTTTGAATAAACGCGCTGTACGATCGATCGACCTCGAACGATCCTAATTCACGGAACAACCGACTGATCAAAGCCACGATTAAAGCCAACTGTAAATTCAGCGATCGCCGTGATGGAAGAAGAAGACTGGAGATTTTTTCTTGTTTTTTCTTTTTTTAGTAAGTAAGCGAATTCGAAGAGGAAACACAGGCCCTTTGTCGCGACGATTTAGATCAGCGAGCGACGCGCACAGTCGGCTGGGCACGGAAGACACGAAACACATATACATCTGGCGAGCGATCGGCCGAAAATGCACGCGTGAGCGATAGTTTACGGTCATTGTGGGATTATCGCGATAAATTATTGGGTGTATCGCAACTGCGCCTATCGGTATGTCGATAGTATTAATTGGGTCGTCGAGATTATTACCGGGAATGTATCAATAATAATTACCAGTGTACCGAAACGGCCGAGGGATTTTCCTCGAAATTGTAAACGCGAAACTTCAGCTTGTTTTCGGTTCCATTGTATTTTAACCGATCGGCTCGACCGACCGACGCTCGGCAAATTGCAAAATAATACACTCGTTCTCGTTTGTCGCAAACTTTCGGATTTTAGCAGGGCAACGTTCCTGAATCGTTTGAAACTGCGTTTTGAATTTCTAAAGAATTTTTTAAAAATCGAGTGTCTCTTCTTGACAGTTCTTTTTTATTAGCACAATCCGAGTGATTTTGAAGTATGTTGTTGCACGCCATTCATTTGTGCTGTCTCTTTGCGACAACATCGAATATCACGATTTGCTCTCTCAAAAAGAATCTTTTCGCATCTACGGCACGGTAGATATCCTCTTCTTTCTTCTCGGACTCGTCCCAACAACAAAAGAAAGATGGCGCGATTACACGGGGGCGAGGGCAACGCGACGAAGGGGTTGAAAACCGGCGCATACGCTCGATCCCATGGACGGTTGAGCTTTCCATGGCCGTGTGCGGCATATTTAACGATCCGTTTCTCCGTCTCGTTGGCTCGTCCGCCAACGAGATTAATCTATTACCTTCGACCGGCACGAAATTTCGAGTGGACTCTCGCTATCTGCTCGCCCCCTTGGCCAGGGTCACGTGGCCTCGTTCCAAGGGGTTTCGTACTCGAGTGGGTACTTCACGTGCACCCCGCGATAGTTTTCATGGGGGATTAACGAGCACGGTGAGAACTGCACCGCCAATTAACATATCAATCGGCGATAAATGGATTTATTTCGTTCGAGGCCCTGGAACCACCGCCGGTTGTACCAGGGCCTCGGATACAATGATTCTTCCGGTCGTTGCTTCAGCTATTTCCCGCTACGGTACCAGCCTCTCGTGGCGGTCTCGGGGCAAATTTCACGCAAAGGTAAACAATAATGCGCCGCGTGTACGGCGGGTGTACGCACCGGTTTTGTTGCGTGGACGATTGCGTAAGGCGATGATGGGGCTCGATAACAGCCCCCCCCCCCTCCGAATTTGAGCGAATATACCAGAGGGGTGGTGTTCACTTCAGAGTTTTCTCGTGTTCGAGCACGTGAAACGAATCGCGCGTGCCGCGTGCGTTTATTTGGACGGTTTACCGACGAAGTAGACGATTATTTTTCGTATTTTGTGTTTTCAATTTTGGCGCGTTCAATTCATTCGTTAATTCACACAGTGATCGCGAATGAAAAATAAATAATTTCTACTCGGATAACTTCAATCCGCAAAAATTACAGCCACAGTGGAGTTTAAACTCGATGAAACGCAGCAGTAAGCGGTTGTCTCGTCAAACAAAAGGTATCCGGTGAAATCCTCGGTCTCTCAATGTACTTTTGGAAATTGTGCCAGATTTCGGTAGACACGGGGACCCAGTCGCCAGGTCGCTGTATGTATCCATAATTCCTTGAAATTACATGTGTACACAGGCCACGCGCGCGCGCCTCTGTGTGTGTGTGTGTGTGTGTGTGTGTTTGTTCTACGTAAGCGGCAGTGTTTGCACGATGCGTACATCCCGGCCGAGGGTGCGGGATGATACGAGCTAAATCGAGCACCACCCAAGTGTGCTTCATTTGTGGCGTACCGGCCTGTGAAATTCGGGGGTTGCTTCTTTGCCACCCCCGAGCGAGCGTTTACCCCTCGGCTCACGATGATTTGTCGACTGCCGAGGGTTATAACGTTGGTGAAAAGTTGCCCGGATGTTGGCGCTGTACTAATGCAACTCGTCGATTTCGAGCGCGAGAGAGAGAGGGAGGGAGATTCGAAATTAAAGCGTTAAAGTAGTCAGACGAATTAATCCTCGAATGTACGTCGAAGGTTGGATCAATTTTCGCTCGCGCGGGGATATTTGTTTGATTTGAACACAGATTTCTCGACTGGGGGTGATGTTGTTCTATTGCGCGTCGGAGGAGAGCCACTAGATTGTTTATCAAATTGAGGGACAATTTTACTTTTTCGTAGAAGTAGAACGTAAGGAGAAAAAGAGGGAGAAAATTTCCTGGAAAGCTACCGAATCGAGTGTACTGTAATACCCAGTGACGTTACAATTCCGCGGAAAATATAGACTGACAGCTCTAGCGGGGCGTAAAACTAACAAGGTTGGCGCTGAAAAGTACAGGCCGACCGGAGAATCGAATTCTGGGTTCTGGCGAGTGCGCCAGGGAAATGGCCGGCCAACCACTTTCGTCCGGAAAGATGAACTCTCTTCTAGCGGCGATCGCGCGTGTGTACTCTTGTGAAATAAATAACTCAACTACGCCCAGCAGTAGGCTGAAATCGTGTTTGACTCACTAATTTCTATTCGTTGTATTTATAAAATGTAAATTTTTTTCTTCTAAAGCGTAAAGGTTACACTTTACGTTTTATATTGTATTCTGTCGATCAAGAGACGAAACAAAGTATCGAAAACTGTAATATACGAACGAGTCCAAACACACTTGTACACCCACCGTCCAAGGATTAATATTTCATCGCGCGATACTTTAACCGGCGTGTTCGAATCTTCTTATTAAAATCAAAATTAATTCATACAGCGGACAGAGGGAGGGATGAAAACAGCGGGGGTGAAGTCGCGTCTCGTCGAATTCATTCGGCGGAAACAGCGTCGTTAAATTAATTCCCCCGAGCCGGCGTTTCTTTACGGTCTTCTGAAAACGTTGATCGGTTCCTCGGGCCCCCGGTCGCGTCCACCATTCCCAAGGCAAGAACGGAATCTCCTTTTCTTTTTCACTTTTATGCCCGGGCCCGTTCATTCCCATAGATGGTTAAGCTCGAGCCGCCGATTTATGGTAATTGCGGCCGAAACTCGGAGCTCGCTCCCTAGACGTCGAAAATCGTTCTCGTTCTTTTTCTCTTTTTCTCCATCTCCGAAGAGACTGACCCCCTCCCCCCTTACGGACCCTCCACTTGTGTGTTTCACGCGAGCGCAGACCGCTCCTATCCCCCCCCCCCACAGCCCCCTCTGCTATCTTTGAAAAATATCGAACCCTGTACAAGTCGGAGCTGATTAGAATTTTATTATCGCGAAGGAGGGAAGGAAGAGAGGAGAGAAAAGGCAGAGAAGTAGAAGAGGTTCCCAAAAGGTGGCATATGGCGCGGACTCTTCCAGCTTTTGAAGTTTCGGGGATGAAAGAGGCCGCCGAGTTCTCGAGTTTACTTGACTCTTGTGTCCCTCCCTCCGAAGGATTCTCCCTCTTCCTCTTCTTCCTTTCCTTCTTCTTCTTCTTCTTCTTTCTTCCTTCCTTCCTTCCTTCCTTCCTTCGTTCGTTCGTTCCTTCCTTCCTTCCTTGGAGCGCTTACTCACCGAACAAACTACAATCCCCTCTCGTTTCCCCTCTCTTTCTCTCTCTCTGATTCCGAGTGGCTCGACTTGTCTTGCAAACTCTCGAAACGACTACCGCCCGGGGTCGAAGGGGGGCGAGAACGTTGGCCAAACATCCGCGTGAATTCTGCAGTTAGCCTAACTCACCGCGAAAGCACCCCGTGGACACTCTGGGAAAAGTTGGACGACCGGCGGACCTTTTGCTCTAGCAGTCGCGATGATAATTTGCCCCTCCCTCCCCGGCTGGCCGAGCTGGCTTTCCAAACTTTTCGAAATTTCAACCTCGAACGGTACTCGACGACCCGATACATCATCGTGTACTCTCTCTCTCTCTTTTCTTTCTCATTTTATTCTTATTCTTTTTCTTGTTCTTTGCAACGTTATTGTATGAAATACACGCGTACAAGCTCGGGGAATCGAATATTTTTTCATCTTTTTTTTTTGTTTGTTTGTTCTCTTTTCTTTTTTTCATCGACTTGGACCAGGAATCTTGAGAGTCCCATTTCGTGAAGTGGTTTCCTCCACCGGTAGAGAGACTGCCGATAGAAATTTTGGTTCGGCGTCGTATTCCGGCAATGCACCCTAAGTACAGCCATATAAAATAACAGCAAGTTGGGGTGAACTAGGATGGATAACGCCGTAGTCACCTACGGGATGGTTCGCGTGTATCCAACTTTCTTGGTAATTTATTACGATCGACCTACGCTTCCCTACGCTGCACGACCTTGCGTATCCTCGTTTCTTTCCTGTCGCGGTGTTTCTCTTCCACCTATTAAATATTTCCCTCTCGATAGTCGATCTTCGAGCGGAGTTCCGTTCGAACGTCAAAGCCATTTACATTAATTTAAGCACGAGGGATTGGGAGTGTAGTTGCTTCAACAGTCAAGGACACTTAAGATATTACTAAAACATTCGGACGTTGTAACGAAACGCTATTTGAAAAGGATCTGAAAGCGTGTATACGGAATGTATACCTCAGACCTCCTGGAAAATTTTCTAAATATAATTTAATTTAATTTCCTAGTATGAATATATTCCTAAATATAATTAATCAACGTTGAATTATTCTAAACGTAATGCTAAATATTCTAAATACAATTAAAATAAAATATATAGGAGCAATGCTAAATATTTTAAATACAATTAAAATAAAATAGATAGGAGCAATGCTAAATATTTTAAATACAATTAAAATAAAACAGATGGGAGCAAAATATTCAACCGCTTCAAGAAGGTATTAACTCGATAAACGCTTAAACACAGCTTAAACAGTTCTTGTACGGTGTATGATGATTTTAACAAATCCTTTCGCGATTCGACAAGCAACGAAATGTCTTTCAACGCATTGAGGAGTATCCCACGGCACGTGCACAACAAGCGGAAAGTAATCGCTTTTAATATCTGACGTCGTTTCTTTCCCCAAGGCGGGGATCGGAAATTGTCGAAACAATTCGCGATGCACGGACGTATTCCTTCCTGTCTCTTGACACCAGCGAGAATTGATTTCTCCAGTTGAATTTAATCCTTTCGGCTAAACCGGCGCCTCGGGTCGGCGTTGATCCGCGTTATTTCCGCGAGCGTGTGCGAAGTTCAGCCTGGCCTGGGAAGGCGAGAGGTCGGCCGATCGAACTCTCCACACCGCTGACGAAGGAAAATCGGCCAACCGATCAATTTCGGCGACAATATTTTGCAGTAGTTTGATATTTCTCTATGAGTATCGACTATAGTTCGGGACGTGGGCTATATAGCCAAGGATGGGTAGACTAAGCGGCGGAGGTTGGTACTAAATCTCACCCTAAAGCATCCCTACCGAGCCACCCCTAACTACGCTACTAGTGCTCCTGCCACCCCTCGCTCAGTGTCTCGCATTGGCGTAGCTATCGCGACCTACGGATTCTGCAGTTTCGCCACGACAGTTTTCTCGTCCGCCGTTTAACGTTCCTCGAGGTGCTGCTCCACTTTCGGGGGGTTTAAGGTTAATTTTGCTAAACCAACCAAAGACTAAGAAAGAAGCTAGCGTTCGTGATGTAAATTTACGATCAGCGCAGTATTCGCGATAGATCAAGTATCCTTTCTTTTAGCAAAGTGAAATGTGCGAGAAGATTTCTTTTCAAATCAATATCTCGGATAAATCGAAGAGTATTTCAGGCCGAGTGTTTCTCTGACGATTTTACGCGAGAGAACAAGTCGAGAAGGAGAAACAACATTTGCTCGCTCGAGGCTTCGCGCTTGTACCTTAAGACAGAGCCACGTTGGAAATATCAAATTTC
>KQ435714.1:344332-357588 GCA_001276565.1 Melipona quadrifasciata | reverse complement strand
AACGATCGACCTTAATTAGACGAGCGAGTCTCCGGGAGTCTCGCGGCGAGACGCTCGGAATGGCACGGAGGTACGGAGTTCCGTCTTCTTGCCAGAGAGGCTTTTTGTCGGATCCTCGTGAACACGCTCGACAAGGAGCATCAGCCGACAACGACCGCGGTCTTATGATTTTTTCTTTTTTTTTTTCTTTTTTTTTCTTTTTTTCCCTCTCCCCTCGCTCCGACCCGGGGGACCATGCGACGACGATGAAGAAGGAGAAGAGAGGCGTCCGGGTCGACGACTCTCCACCTCTCTCTCTCTTTCTCGTCTTCGTCTTCTTCGTCTCTTCTTCTTGCTCGCGTGTTCCGCGCCGTTTCTTCCTCCTTGTACTCGGGATGTCTTCACACATCGGGCGATCGCCGAAGAGCCTCGTCGATGATCGCGAGGAGTTGCAGTTTACACAGTTGGCCAGGCGAGGTTACCTAATTATTTGTTGCCCGTTGCCAATGACGAAACGCTGCTCCTCCGTTGCCAGGTTATCACCGTGTCTTCGTCACTTTCTTCGTTGCTCTTCTCTTTCTTTCTTTCTTTCTTTCTTTCTTTCTTTCTTTCTTTCCGTCGAAAATGTAACACTTTGCGTAGAACTTTCTCGTATCCAAACATTCCGTCACCGTTCTGAATGTAAATTATGTTAGGCCAGACTTCAGACAATGGAACTCGTTGCCATGAGAGTTTTTCGATAAAATTAGGGGAGACGTTACACTCCGGGCATGATCGACCTTCTCGACAGCCAAATGAAACGGAACAATTTGAAGGAGAATTCGTTCAAAGAAATTAACACAGTATTTGAACAATCGCACTCGGTCAAATAATGGCGCAGTATTTTAAAATATTGCAACTCGTAATAAAAATGTAAAATTGCATAGACGTGCAACCCATAGTTTCGCGTAGACGTTTTTCCTATATTTTTCACACCGACTCGGCTGGAAATTCGAAACGGTACACGCGCAAGTTAGCTTGCACGGAGAAGAGAACAATAGTTAACCCGGTATTTTTTTCTAGCACTTGTTCCTTCGACTCTTCAAAACCGACCATGGTCGTTTGAAATGATATTCAGGAACAGACCGTGTACCCAGTGACCTCAAGGTAGGACCAGTGGCGCTACAAGTACCTTCCGAGATTTACGACCGGTCATTCTAACGCACCGGCAAGTGCACCAGCAGGAGTTCAAGGAATTGCGGGCCATGTCTCGTAACGTAAAATTCTTACATTGTGTCTCACAACGTACAGATACCAAATTCATCCTGCCTTTCGTATTTCTCGTTAAAGCAACTTTACGCACCGTCTAGCTTATCAACTCGACGAATCCGAATTGCGCAACGGGTTTGTTCGTGGCGACGTCATTACGTCATTGCAATTGAACATGGACTCCGTTTATTCGAGCGGAGTGTCAGTCAGCGTCCGGTTAAATGAAATTTTGCTCGTATGATTTGAATCTGCTTATTTTTTTTTTATCACTGTGATTGATGAAAGGGATTTTAGCGGGGGTAACCCAGAAAATCGGGCCTCTTCAGGTGCAACGCTGCTAATGCAACGAAAATTGGCGATTGGTTGATTTGGGTCACGTGATTCGTGAGGGGGCGTAGACCTCGAGTAGGAGTGGCGTTGTCTGGTGACTACCGAGCGATCACGCCTGTAATTTGTTTTCTATCGATTCAAATGTTTGCGTATCGATAAAATTTTATGGCTAAAAAGTCAGAACAGTTGCTTCTGGGCCTTTCAGTGAGACGAATCGTACTGAGGTACAAGTCGTTTTTTTCTCTTTACTTTTATATAATATTTTCGCTTGTAATTCTATGCGATTGTTATCTTTAAATGTTATTTCTAAAAAGAGTGAATTTGTGTAAACAACATAAAGCCTACGTATTGTATATTTATATATTTTTAGATTGGATTATCCAATTCAAAAGATCAAAAGCGTTAAATATAAATTCGCATCCACGGTTCTATTGATTTTTTACACAGTACAGAGAGTGAAATAAAAATATACGCACCTGATGAATTTTCCCTGTGATCTTCACGTGCGAAATTATCTCACGCGTGTTCGTCTTCTGGCCCGCAGTAAAATTCACTTTTCAACTGAAACGTTGCCAGTAAGTAACCGTCCGCGAATGTTCATTCGTTAACGTCTCTGGTAAAAAATTAGACGCTACGGTTCAAGGTGCGTTTAAATCGTAGAAATTGCCGTTTTGCACGTTTCGAAAATTACATTACTCGAGGAGGTGAAGGGAACTACCTAACCGTAGAATAGTTTTCTGCAGGATCGTCACAGGTACCGGGAAGAGGCATCCCTTGTGCATTGCTGGTGTCTCATTGTAGCGGCGTAATTTCTTTCAGGTTTCGTGCCCACCCGCCGGGTACCTGTCCAGTTTTAATCATTTTGTTTCACAAGTACCAGAAACTGTCTTTCCCGCAAGACCGCAGCCATCCGTTTTAACACCCTCGGTATCTCATTGTCTTTTTTGTCCATTTATTATTTTATCCTTGAATCTCTGCAGCGACGTTGTCTCCGTGCTCGAAGAATGAAATGAAAGTCACCTTCAGGTGAGAGTTTTTCTTTTCGTTTCGGGCTCGGAGAGACCACTGTCTCTGCATCGATTCGATGAGATCGAAGAGATTTACTCCGGGAGGATCGGAACTTGGATCAAGTGATTTCAATAGAGAAGGTCTTGGCAACCGATTGATGTCAATTCGCGTTCGGCTGTCGTTGAAACGAACTGGCCGGTTTAATACAGCGCTCCGTGTGAAAGTATTCCAACGTTTCTACGATAGAAACATTTTGGAATTTCATTGATCCCGTGATACATGATCTGATTGTAATTTGATTATATTTTCGTGCAGATTTATATTTTCACGAAGAGTAGTTTTTCTATCTCTCTCTCTCTCTCTCTGGATATTTTACGTTTGCTAATTATGACCATATCGATAAAGTTTGACATATCGCTAAAAATACACGTAGCAAGATATTCGTTGCAAGTGCGCACATCTTCTGCTACCTTAATCTCGTAATTTTTCCATTCTGATTTCCCGTCCAATAAACGAGGAAAAGCATCGTCATTTTTTTTTCTTTTAGGTTCTATCGCTTCGAGTTTTTATTTTTCTTTAAACGTTTAAAATTTGTAGTACAACAGTATTATTCATTTTTGGAGGATAGTGTGATTAAGTAATCGTGTACTTTTGCGTATTTACGACCGTCATTTCTCTTGCGTGGAAAAAGAAAAGAACGAGGAGAAAACTGGATATCATTCGGTTTTGGCAACTAATTAGCGGTCAGAGCGAGTGTCTTTCGATGACCGCGATATCTCGGGGGGTGGGAGAGAGAGAGAGGGGGGGGGGAGGCTTTTTTCCCCCATCGTAGAGAGGTTGCGCTGGCCATATCCGGATTTCAGTCGAGGAAAACTGGAACTCTCGTTCGTTTGCCAAGTGGGTTAGATTGGGTCGGGTGAGGTTAGGTAATTATATACCTTTGGCCAGTCGCGTGGGTACGACACTAAAATTACTCACGAATTTCCAACTAACGAGCTCTACCTTCGGCGCCACGAGCGGTATCTCGTTTGTCTTGCCAGACAGATTTTCCGAAACCGCGGCATCGTCGCGGGCCTTTCGTCCCGCGGAATAAAGATATTTTCGCCTAACGGATCGTTTAGCGACACTTCAACACGCAGAAACATCGTACAACTGCTCGCAGAATTAATGTTTCGCGCCCGCGGGTGCCTCTCCTCGAACTGGACTTCGTTAATGCGACTGTTTTTCGAGAAAACAGTCGCGCAGTTGTTCCTCTGTTGAATCATCCGTGGATTTTTCAATCGTAATAAATCTCTCGATCTTGTTTCCGCGCGATCGAGCTCGTTAAATTTAGAATTGATCCTCGAGCTCGATCCTTGATGGCTCCGGTTTGACGTTTCGACGAAATAGAAATTTCCAAAGTGTGGATATATTGATTGTTAAACGAACGGATCAAAGGGAAAAGAAAAACAAGAAGGCGCGCTAGCTTCGATTTCTCTCGCATCCCGCGTACAGGCTCGTTTTCGCATCGAACGAATCGTTTCGCTTTTGTTTCCCCATCGGATCTCGTGTAACACACGGAGCTTTTGTCTCCTGAAACAGCGGCACTTTCGCGTGCACGACTAGAAGATGTCGGCGCTAGCGCGTTCCCCGTCAGCCAGTCTCTTTCTCCCCCTTGCTCTTTCTCTCTGCTCTCTTTCCGACTCAACAAGTGGACCGATGTTTTCGGCGCGGTACATAGCCCGGCAGAGAGCCAGAGAGCCATCCACCCACACTCGTAGCTCAGCTTGTCGTTGCTACACGAGTGAGTGCCGGCTTGTGCGGGCAAAAACGCTGGCCTCTCGCGCTAGGGGTTGCTTCCTGTGAACCGAGCATCAGA
The DNA here is from genome assembly GCA_001276565.1 of Melipona quadrifasciata. Classification (NCBI taxonomy): domain Eukaryota; kingdom Metazoa; phylum Arthropoda; class Insecta; order Hymenoptera; family Apidae; genus Melipona; species Melipona quadrifasciata. The sequence continues at coordinate 353,165 of KQ435714.1, read as the reverse complement.
AACGAGCGAGGCGAGGGGAGGATAAACCGAAACGTTGCCAGGCCCCCGACCACTGCACGTCGTGGAAAGAACAGAGTGTTGTATACGTGATGTCTTCTCTCTGGGTCCGGAGGGAGGCCCGTCTCTAGCGACAGCTTCGAAATCTTTCGAACGTTTGCTTCAACACCTTTCGACTTCTCGGAAGTTTTGCAAACTTGGAGAAACATTTGTGACAGGCGACTAGCTTCAGACACGTATATTTCATTACAAAATTATTTATTTCTTGCGTCGAGGTTGTTAAACTTTGATTCGAAAATAGGTCTGAACAATTGCAAGTCCCAATGATAGTAATTGAGGGCCAACAGCGTAAACCGAAACGTCGGGTATGAAAGAAACTCATTTTGCTAGTTCCAGTCCTTGATACTTCTATAAATACGTATTCTGGTAGTTCTAGTAGTAGAGTTAGGTTGCGAAAATCTGATTTTGTAAGCTTTGCGACCTCAAGTTGTAAAATTTAAGTTCTCAAGTTTCTTGCTGCAAAAGACATTTAATAGCAAAACCTGAAATGCAAAAGAGAAGCAGCGGAAGGAAATATTGAAATATTCGTTTATCACGCGGACGTAGATACAATATTACGTAAAACCTTGGAGTTTCGCATTAATTCGATAAAGACTTGCGCCTTTCGAGGAAATCAATATTCTAATCTTCAACGAAATCGCTTCTCGATTGAGAACCTCTTTAATTATAAAAACAAAAGTGAACGAAAACGATTTCTGCGGAATATCAAGAATATATCTCACCTTCAATGAGAGATGACGAGAGAATTACTTTGTTCGAGAGATTAGATAAAATTTAAACGTCGAATCAACTGTCGTCCGCGATCGGTGAATTAATCTAATATCCGCCATTTCGCTCGTTAAACAGCTTCGTCGACAAATTTGTTCGAGGACTCGTTCGAAAGAAATTCAAATACCCATCGCTATCCGCGCGTCGCTGGAAGAGTGGTGGTGGTGGGGTCGGTTTCGGCGGTGCTGGTAGAGGGGAACGTCGTACGAAAGAAGAATGGTGGGGGAAGCGGCTGCCTCCCTTCGGGAAGCGTCAGTCTCGTCGCGTACCGTGAACGGTGAGGAGCTTTCGTCAGTGCTCCGCGTCTTCTTTATTCGTTCCATCCCCCGCCCCCTCCCGTTTCCTTCCATTCGTTGTATCTCAAGTTTCGTGCGAAACGGGTGAGGTTCGCAAAGATTTTTTTGTGATCGCTTTGGTGTTTTTCTGTCCGTGTGTTCGCGCGGACCTCTGGCGTACACGGTGTACAACGTGCAACTGTTACAACACGACGCGTACATCCGGAGCTTTCTCGGCGTCGAAGGTCTCTGCGTATCGGTATTTACGTTCGTCGGAATCGTAATATCGATACACGGAGCAATATCGCTCTCTCTCTCTCTCTCCTGTGACCGTGGTAGAAACAGGTGTTCAAAGGCTGATCGGAAAGCGACGCCACGCGAACGATGGTGCGGCGGTGGTGGTGGGCGGGTGATTCGTAACGCTGCTACGCGATGCGTCCTCGTGGCACGCGGCGTTGGCTCCTGCACAGAGTATCATCCACGTATCGACGACTCGCTCCATCACGACGACGATGATTTCTGGTGTCTTGTGAGAAATCCGCCATACGTGTTACGTTTGCTAAGAATTTCTCGAACGGTAATGCCTCGTTTGCCGATACCTTGTTCGTTGTTGATGCGTATTCCGGGGAAGTTTTTATTAACTACACAGGAGAACACGCTGCTCCGTTTTCGTCGAGTGGGAATTGTACGTACGCAGTTTCGCGGACCGATAGCGTGAACGCGGGCGTCTCGTATTTATAAATACTGGCGACGGGCAAACACCGAGTTCGTTGGACGATGAAAGCGATAAACAATCTGTATCGAGACGCGATCGTCGGCCAGATTTGATATTCGAACGCGGTTGACTCGTTGGCGTTGCCAGAAATCCTGCGCGTTGTAGTCGCAGAATGCAGTCGAACACGATAGTGCGCGATGTCGTTAGCACTGAAAAATTGATGGTGAACAACAACAACCTGAACAACAACGGCTCGCCCGGCGCTGATATAATGTTCCAGATGGAAGATGATAGTCTAACGCAGCTCGGAAGCGTCTTCCAGTCGGCGTATCAGTCGATCGTCGGTGGTAGTGCTCAGGTAAGGGGAGAAATTAATCTGTTTAATACGGAATATACAATTCGACGAAATATTCCTCGATGGTGTACTACGTTCTCGATGTCTCGAGACGCGATTCTCCGATACGGTCGTTGCGATTTAGAGTGCGTAGTGCGGGGAGAGGAAGGAAAAGGTTTGATTCATCGTAGCCGAGAGAGGAGAGAGAGAGAGTTTCTCTTGCTCTCGTTGGGGTTGCTGATTTCGTGTCTGTCGTGGAACGGGGTAGACCGGATGCGCCAGTTGGAAACGAGTTCCTTTCAATCTGGAAGTTTTTCACGGTGCTCCGGAGTTTCCCTGTAAATCCGATTGTGCGTCGATTGAAAATAGGGGCACGTTTACGATTTTCTCTGTGTATCCGACGGAGCGTGCGGAGCACGCCATCGGTCCACTGACGTCAGGATTACGTCACAAGCATGGCCGTCGTCACGTGGGCGGGCACGTCGGTCGTTCGCTCTTTTTACCCTGGCGTCCTTTTCTCTCTATTTTTTTTTCTCATTTTTCTTTTTCTCTTTTTTCTTTTTCTCGACGCAGGATACCCCACCCCCACCGCTGAGAATTTTCACTTTCGTTCCTCGTAAAAATTCGCAAAGTTTTAAAATTTCCCTCGACCCGTTTGAAATGGGTTCTGTCGGAGGCGCGTGTTGATTCGCGTCCCCCTTTTCGAGCAGTTCGGCGGTAAAGCGGGATTTTGCAACGCACGTACGCGGAAATTGACGCGCGAATTAGCGCGATTATCTCGCAGCGGAAAGGCGGAGCGCGCGTAATAAGGCATCGTGGAATATATATCAGAAACTCGGCAAGGGATCCGAGTCGTCTATTTCGACTCGTATGCCGGCGCACAGGCAGTGAGTCATCATCATCCCTGCATTGTTTCGTTAAATGGAATTTCTATCTAATTTAAATGCGGCTTAGCCAGAAATAATGCGATTATGCGTTAGCTTATTCTGTTTGTTAATCTCCTTTGCACACCATTGTCACCCTGACGGTGAACGAGGCAGAGGTAGAACGAGAGCGAACGAACGAACGAACCTGGCGTAAAGAGAGAGGCAGAAACGAGGGAGAGAGAGAGAGAGAAAGAGCCTCGATGTTCCGTGTACCCTCCGCGCTTCCCTCCACTTTGCCGTTTTGTACGGCACTGTACATTATTTCAGTACAGTCCACACACAGCCGCTAGATCCTCTCTGGCTTATGGACTGGTCGCAGCGGTTCTCCTTTTCCAGTTGGAACTTTAATTTCTTCTTAATCGCCGCCTCCGGAAGTTCCATCGTTCGATAAATCTCTCTCGTTGCTCGCCGAGCGTGTTTTACTCCGCTCTGTAACGCAACTGCGCCCACGTTTCTCTCTATTCTCTCGATTTCTTTCTTCTTCTTCTTCTTTTCTTTTTTTTTTTTCTTTTTCTTTTCCCCTTCCATCTCTGCGTTTCATCTCTTCGCTTCTACGGAATAGATCTGCTCCGGATCTGCGTTAGATGCGAGAGAGATCGATCGGTAATTTTTTTTCCCCCCTGATGGAACGATAATAATTGCGCAATTGTCGAGCAATTTTTGCCTCACGAGCAATTCTCGCCTCTTTTTCGGCCGGCTTATTAGCGGTACAAAAGCGACGATCATTACAAAAGACTGGCGTCACCGCGCGAGACAACAGGTTGCCTCGGCTAGTCTCTCTTACCTGAATGACGTTAGATCGACAGCTGCCGGTCCATTATTCCACAAACTTTTGCAATAGCTTCGCCAAATTGCCAATTACGGGAGAGAGAGATACGTTGATTGCTGCTCGAACGTAACGAAACTCGCATTAAACGCACGCGATTAAAAATTAAAGTTGCTACCTTCTTTCTGTCGTTGGCTCGCGAAGAAGGGGTCCGGCCACATTGAAATTTCATCAACGCGGATATTTATGCGTTTGTACGTTAATGTGTCACATGCGAAATTCAATACTCGTTGAGCAAGCTGGCAAGGGGAGATACACGAAATCTCAAGCCGATTTGAAAATGTATTATACGTATCAGCTGCAGATGTGCGTTTGATACGTAACACGAAGATTGTGTTACATTCGGTGTAAAACGTTGCTCTTCGTGAATATATCCTAAAGTTCGACGTTGCGATTGATCGAGACCTATCTTATTGGAGAATTTCGAATCGCTACGAACTTTTAATTAAATTATTCAACGTTTCCGAGTCCTCTGAAATTTGATTAATTGAGTTTTGAGCGTCATCAAGTAACTTTCAAGTGTATAAAAACTCACTTAGTCCATTACACTACGAACGAAAGTTGTACGTATTTGTTCAATGAAAATAACTCGGACGTAACTCTGGACGGAGATACAACGATGAATGTACATCGTTGTACAAATTTGTTATAGAATCGCCTATCAAAAGGGCAGAGGTTACTCTGCCTCCTTGTTCTTGTTCTTCCTTTTTTTTTGGGGGGGTATGTCTCCCCTCGATCTCGATTTCTGGCGAAACCAGTTTTTGATCGGGCCGAGGTAAGGCCAGCCATTTCCGGTCGGTGCTCCTCCCCTCGTCCGTGGCTCATATCCGGCACGACACTTGCAACGCGTTTGAAACATTCAGTTTCTCTGTCTCTCTCTCTCTCTCTCTCTCGAGGAGAGCTTTTTTCCGCGCTTTTGTCGGGCGTAAAATCTTGGCCGAGTCATCGTCGGAGGAGGCGGCCACTTGAAAATACAATAACAAAAAACGGTGCGTTATGAAAGCGTTATCTCTCTTCGGGCCAGACTTAATTAGCCGCGTGTGCGCGAGCGAGCGAGCGAGCGAGCGCTCGCGCGTTCATTTTTCTGCTAAAAGCGGAGTTGAAATTAAGCGTTTAAATTAGCGGCTCGCTGGCCGTGTAAGTGGCGGCCAAGCGATATCGTTTCGTAATCCACGCCGATGCTCTCTCGACTCTCTGTCAGTTCTTCCCGATCGCGTTTTCTTTCGGGGATGTTTGTCACGTCGCGCTCGCTCTGTGCGAATGAGCGTTAGATTGAAATTCCATTTGGATCCTGCGCGTCGAAACGAAATTGAAATTGAAATTGAAATGCGCGGAAATTTTCGCGATACCGTGTTCTACGAAATACAGGTGTTCACAAGTGCACGAGATTGTTGAAATTTGAACTTGTACTCTGAAGTAATCGGAATTTCCTCTTCTGATAATGTCGCTTTAGTCACCGATTGTTAAAATTAAATTAGGAGATCGATCAAAGTGGGTTTATCATGTTTTTCTCGCGCGGTAATCGTCTTTGATTAGACGTTCTCTCAACGTTCACGGATACTTGTTTCCGCCGTCTTTTAGCAAAGCTTTAACGTTACTCACGTTGTCTCCGTTCCACGTGTACGTTAATACGCCAATCCGTGTCCCAGTTTGTGTAATTTTTCACGCGTGTATTTCTATTAAACACGCGTCGTGCGTGTTATACGGAAAGATCGTGAGAAAAGAGAGAGAGAGAGAGAGACAGAGTTAGGGGAGGAACTTGTACCGATGGCGTCGACAGAGCAGGAAAGAACGATAGAACGAGGGAAACGAGAAAGCGAAAGTGTGCTGGATGGCGGTGTGTTCTCAACGATTCCATTAAAAACTCGAATTCGCGGCGATCGTGGCAAGTGGCGGCGGTGCTTCCTCGACTCGATCGTGAAAGCCGTCCGAGGGTGGGCGGCGGGAAGCGATCGGAGCCGATTTTACGGGCTATCCAGGCGCGATCGTTGTTAGAAAAGCGGCGTCGTTCGACTTCCAGGAGGTCGGGGCGTAATTGCCGCTGAAAACCAAGGGGGATTGAATGAAACCGATAGGACCCGTTACGTCGCCTCGTTTCACCTGTCCGTCCACTCGGTTAACGACGCAGCCGCTCCGAGGCCAGAATTTTATGTAAATCGAGGCACGAGCGCGCGCCGCGCGACGTGTACGGGTAACGTTCGGCTTAAAGACCGTGCGAACCGATCGGGTATCGATCGTTTCCACGATAATCTATTCGACGGCTGTAGAATCGCAAACCGTCTCGGTGTGTGTATATATATATATATATATATGTATCCTCCGGTAATTGAACCGGTCGATTTTCATATTCAACTCGCGCAAAAGATGCGTCGGTTGTCCTTGTCGAAGAAGACCCGAGGCCTACGGTTAGGTTTGATTTTTGCCATTTGTAACGAAACATCGACCCTTTCGCCGTTCCAGACGCGTCTGTATACGTTCGCGTAATTAAATTCGCGATCGATGTACAGTCACAAAGCTGAAACCCGAGCCTCTTTATATCGTGACGGAGAGAACTCTGCTTTTGGAAATTAAATTTCCAGTTAGAGAGTTAGTCGACCTCCTCTCGGAAGTTGAAACTCAACATTTTCGAAATTATGCTGCAGCATTGCATCTATGTATAGATCTTGAATAACCGCGATTAACTGACGATCACTGTCTCTCGCAAGTGAACGAAATTCCGGTTAATTACAGTCAACGATGAAATTAGCAGTTCAACGCGAATAAATGTTACCAAGTTTGGTTTTATCGAAACAAATCTCTCATTCGTCAAAACGAGACAGTTTGTCCGAACGTGTGCCCGACGTAACCGCACATTCGGTGACCGCGAGCCGCGGTTGATGAAACGTCGATGGCCGGATATCGAGGCGCGGAGATCTTGAGAGTGAGAGTCACTGGGCGTCGCGAGGGCTAGGTTAAAAGCGGCAATGAATAGAATTGATATAAATGGGACGGCGACCTGGCTCCGGTCTCGAAGCTGATTGTTTTTTCTTTCCCCTATCGTCGAATTGGTCGACAAGTGCCACTTTATTACTGCGACCAGTGCGTTTTTCGTCCGTATTGTCGAACGGGCTAGCGAGAAATGCTTTCTGTCTCTCTCTGTCTTTATCCTTCGTTCCTACGTTTTCTTTAACCCTATTCTCTAAAGAAAAAAAAAAAAAATAAAATAAAATCTTGCAGTATCTCTGCACGCGTAAAGTAACTATTCGTTCTTATTCAAGGACAGGTGCTCCGACAGTCTCGATTTTCTCGAAAATTTCTTTTCTTTTCTGCGCGCACGCGGGATCATTTCTCGCAGATGAGACTTAATTACCAATGTCAACTGCTATTTTGCACGGAGCGAAACGTGAATCCCTCGTTTAGCATATTCGGATCCACGCGATTCGAATCGTGAACCGCGGACGAAAAGCCAGAAGCCAAACCAGAGGGCCTTGGGCGCGCGAATTTCCGTGCGTGTCCACGGTTCCGGTTGATCGTCGCTGCTCGTCTCTCGTAATCTATGGTTGGGATTAGCATTAGTACTTAGGCACGTATGTGTAACCCATATGATCACGCTTGTAGCTACATCTTGGCACACGTACGAGCGACGATCGGCCACACGCGCACACGCGCCTCCGGCTCTCCCGGTCCACTACGACAATTTGCGCCCGACAAGTACACACGCGTAAATAGATACTCCGGCAAGGAATATACTCGCACCGTCACATACGCGTAATTAGACGCGTGTACACGCACGCACGCACGCGAGCGAGACCGACACACGTGAATTCGGCTCGCATACCAGCTACTCGCGTGACAACGGCGTATCCCTGCAGCTCCGCTAATAGCAGTATCCTAGGATCCGACGCGCGGTCCACTGATATATCCATTCCTCGTAACCATTATCCCTCGCTTCTGTTTGCGCGGATACGTAACGCGGAGAGACACGCGTGCACGCGCTGCTGCTGCTCTTTGTCGTCCCGCGATCACGCGCCTACCCTGCTGCTCGGTTTATTGTTTTTCGAGCGGCAAATTAAATTTCAATCGTTGGCGGATTAGAACGACAGAAGTGAAAGAGCGCCGGGGCAACGACGAGAGAGAGATTTAGGATACGATAAAGAGCGCGAGATCTTGGAAATTGCGGACGATACCACGGACTCGCAATGTGAAAATAGCAGTAAAACTGCAACTGCTCGCGATCCTTTGAATTTCTCGCTTTCGACGAACAAAGTTGTCAGAGTGATCAATTTGTAATTTTTTACAAAATTACGGAGTTGCGTTTTTTTTTCTTTTTTTTTTTAGGGATTCGAATATTTGTAAAATATGAGTTCGTCGTCGTCGTGGTACAAATCTCTTCCCATTCCCTGCATTCTAACTTTTTTTTAACTTTCGTTTAAAACTTGAACGCAAGCTCCTCCAAGCTGGATTTGAACTCACTCCGCGCCGGATTTCACGGTCGAGCGTGTTTCTGCTCTACACAATTGTGACAAAAGTATATCTCTTCTAACGAATCATGGTTCGTTTTCGCTTTATCATCGCATTAAAAATCTTCAACGGCTAGAGCCAGAGTCGTCCCAGTTAGTTTTCTCATCTTCGCGTCGAGATCTTGGAAAAGTAACTCCCTCGCAACGATGGATTGTGATTCGATCGGAAATTCTTGACGTGTCCCCTCTCCCCCCTTCGCCCTTTCCCCTCAACGTCTAAATCCTCGAGGAAACAACGTACAACAGCTGAAATATTCGCCTGTGTACGTGTGACAGCCTCGCCGAGGCGCGATTTAATCAAGCGGAAATTAATAAAGCAAGGCGAAAACGCGTCGGAAAATCGCGCCGCTCGTTTCGTTCTAATTGCCCTGTATACCCGTGCTCACCTGTGTTTGATCTCGTACACGTATCGGCCCCCCCCCCCCTCTCCCCT
>KQ435714.1:319596-335993 GCA_001276565.1 Melipona quadrifasciata | reverse complement strand
AACCGGTCAATATGTAGATCTCGATGGGAAGATTACGTCGAAGAGTTGAACTGGACGTTGGCGGATCGATAAGGCTCGTTTCTCTTTGGTTTTGTTTGCTTTTTCCCTTCTTTTCTTTTCTTTTCGTGTTGTTGCGAGGCTGCATAGGGGGGGGGGGGATTCCCCTTCGCGGCGAGACTTCTCAATCCGCGGATATCGCGATGAATACGCCATTTTTCAAACGGGTCGAGATTAACGTAATAAATAAGTCGAAGAAAGAAGAGAGAGAAAAAAGAAAAGAAAAAAAAACTGCAAACGTTCCAGACTCGATGCGTCGATCTCTCTTTGCACAGGTGTGCCTAATCTGAACTTCTTTTTAACTATCGACGATTAAATTGTGCAATCGTGTTGATAGCCAGCTTGGTTCGAGAGGCGCTCTCGTTGTTTTTTCATTCACTGTTTCTCGATCGTTTCTCCAATCGGGGATCGGCCGAAGGATCGAGATATTTTAGCGAAGAGCAAAAGGGGAAGGAAGGAGAGAGAAGATCCTGTAATTCTTCGAAGTGGAAAGCTCGAAGAATTTAGCGCGCCGTCGCGTAAATTAGCGAATCTTATCTTTTCTGCTTGATCACTTGGAATATGGACACACGTGTCTCTCGGAGTTTTAAATATATTAAAATACTCGCTCGCGCAGGGAGCGCAGGAGCATTTGGATTAAAATTCAGTATTCAGCGAGACTTTGTCGATAATTTATGCGAATTCGAAACTGTTTCAAACCAAATTTGAAACTATTAACCATTTTACGCGACGCGTACAACAGTTGAAACAATTTCGTCAGCATGATTCATGCACTTGCGCTATTCTCCAATTCACTTGAAAAACCAACAGAGAAAGAGAGAGAGAGTGAGAGTGAGAGAGAATAAGAAAGGCGAGAGGGGAAAGGGGGGGAACTTGGTAAGAGTAATTACAGCAGGGTAGATTTACGGACTGAGGGTAGTTGGCTGAAATTTTCTGTCGGACCGACCATAATTTTCGCTCCCTCCTCCCCCCCGCTCCCTCCTCCCCCCCGCTCCCCTGTTATCGTTCTCTCATCTTTCGCGCTGGTAACCTGTGGAAAATCTATCCGCCTGATCTTTCGTCGACTCTGGCTCGGCCGTCGCGAAGCTGGTGATTTAGGTTTTCGAAGGTCTTTCTTAATCCCCCTCGTCCCCCCTTGCACACAACATCGTTATTGCTGTTCTCTGTGTAAAACAATGAGATTAGCACCGCTCCGAAAACCGGTCGCACGCTTTTAAAACCCATAATCCTGGTTGAGGAGACCTGCTCAGAGGATAGCGCGCTACCGCCTGCGCCGTTCGCCTTTCTTCTCCTTGTTTCTTCGTAGCCCTCTTTGCAACCGTATTATCCACGCTGCGTCTCTTCGTCCGTACCTGTTCCTCCCGGTGTATTCTCACGTGTGTATATATCCTCGTGTCAAGGGCCGTGAACTTTGACGACCCAACGTTTGTTGCACGAGTTTTCGTTCTGCAAGAAAACGTTTCTCTTTTTCCCTTTGTCTAATTTTTTTCCCTTTTTGCTTCCGACCGAGAGGGAGATTTCAATTCTCGGAGTGTTACAGCAACGAATGAGAATGATTTGGAAGAGGAAGGGAAACTCGCGATGTTTCTTTCATTCTTCCGAGTGTGGTGACAACACGTGACAAAGATTTGTCGCTGGTTTAAAGGAAATGGAGTGTCTTTGCATCTTGATATTTTTATCAGAAGGTTTCTAACCGGTTTACATTTACACGGATTTTCTTCGCTTTCAGAAACTCAAACAGCGTTCCTAAAAAGATGCTCTTGCTATATGTAAGAAATTTCACATTATACACGTTGCAATCGTTTTCATTTTCTCTTTCTCTCTCTTTCTCCTTCGACACGGGCGGAATTTACATTCGCGCAGACGGCGGACGCGCCTCGGGTCTTCATATGACAACGATGCAGGGCAGATAGCGCGCATGCGCGTGTGCATTCACACGTACTCGCTGTAACGGCGCTGACGCATGCGCGTACGTCGTCTCGTAGCAGCTGTCCGCCAGGTGTGTGGATCGTTCGACCAATCAGGGGGCTCCCCTTGACCGGGGGGTGCTCAACCTTCGGTGCCCTCGATTACCTGCGCCCTTTTCCCGTAGGTTCTTGTAACCTGCTTATCCCAACCGAGCTATCCCAATTCCTATTTCATCTACGCGTATATTCCCTCCCTCGCGAAATATTTGCCACTTTATTTGCTTTTGGCAAACACCGTGACGCGTTGTTCCACGTTTTGCTCTTTTTTTGAGAAAAATTCACCCGTTCCCTTTTTCCTCTCTTTCTTTCTTTCTTTCTTGTCTTCTTTCTTTCCTGTCTTCTTTCTTTCCTACTTTCGCGTCAAAGAGAAGATTTCGTCGACTCCCACGGTCGACCAGAGACCACGTCGTCGAAAGTTGCAAGCAGTGAAAGGCCTTTTCGACAATTACGAGTGGCGAAAGAGATTCATTCGAGAACTGAGAGAATTCTCTGCCGGGAGTTGCGAGCGTGTAGCAAGAGAGTCTGGGAGAGGATTTCTCTGATGTCGAAAATACATTACAACTGGCGAAAGATTGGAAAAGCAACAGATCTCTTCGTCGAGAGTGGTAGATTCATTCCAGAATCGAAAATGCCAGAGACACTTTTGAAAGTCGAACGACTCCTCTGCCTGAGAATTTGTTTACTTCAGTGCAATTATTCAATCCAATGTTACAATGAAATGGAAAAAAAACTGCGCGACTTGTGCCCCGGTACGATTCGTCTCACTGAAAGGCCCAGTGCAACTGTTCCGACTAGGAAACGAAGACGACTTTTTTGCCATAAAATTGTATTGGTAGAAAACAAATTACAGACGTAATCGCTCGGTACTATACAACGCCACTCCTACTCGAGGTCTACGCCACGCCCCCTCGCGAGTCACGTGACCCAAATCAACCAATCGCTAATTTTCGTTGCATCAGCGTTGCACCCGATTTTCTGGTGCAACGTTTCGAGTTTGACATCGAAGAGAAGAAGGCACGTTGGCAATTTCTCGTAAGCACGAACGTGCGAATAACCTGGCCCCCTCTGGTCGGTAACATAATAACGAAGCACGGGGGCACGATTTCGCCTTCTCTGCCCGCAACGCGGCGTCGGCTAGATGCTCTTTGAATTCACTCTGGCCAAATAACGGCAACAGCCGTGAATTGCCGCGTTATCCGAGCACGGCCAATAACCGCGGCTACTTTATCTCGCGTCCGTGATGTACCTAACTTAACCAGCTCACCTCTCGCGAACTGCGCGTGCACGCGCAGCTGAGCGCCAGAAAACTATGAATTTTCGTCCACGTGGGCCCGTGCACGCGCGACTTGCGAAACGAGAAGTTTCTCTTTCTCCCGTGGCTCTAGAAACGAGTGGACGAGGAACGAGATATCCGTCCACTAGCCGTAGAAGCTAACCTAACGACCAAAGAATCGAAACGAACGAGGCGATCCATTAAAGGCGATCGGCTTCAGCTGGCTGATCCGGCTAACTTTGTCCATGGCGAATTGTCCCGGGTTGACCGACAATGGACGCCCAACTCCGTCTTATTGTTCGAAAGGGGAGAAAGAATGATATAGACGAGCTCTCCCGAAGGAAGGAAAGAGAAAGAGAGAGAGAGAGAGAGAGAGAGAATGACGTCGCGGTGGCTCGTGTGGTGCTGTTACACGAGGAAAATTTTTACAGCTTCCATTCGGCGTAATCACTTATTGTGCGAGTCTCGCGAGCGAGAGCCCGGCCCGTGTGCTACTATTATTCGACGATAGGTGTACCGTGTAAAACATAAAAGGGTACAAATGTCTGGCGGACCGGGTGAAATCGACGTCTCTGTCTCTCTCTCTCTCTCTCTCTCTCTTTTTCGCGCGCGCGCGCTGTGGAGAGTGGTTTTAATCTGTCGCGAGAAAAAAAAAAAAAAGAAAAATAACGCTGCTCGAAGCAATTAGCGGATCGCTGGAGGAACGTTACCGCTGCATTAACGAGATGAGCAGAAGTGACGGAGATGGATTGTCTCGTATGGTGCTTCGGTCGAGATTAATTGCAATTCGCGGTATCTTTACGTATGGCTCCAAGTTTCAAGTCGTCCGCGCAACAGCGAGTTTTGAATTGACACGCGTGTGAGTGTAGGAATCAAGGAATCGCGATATGTATGCATACACGTCGAGACAATTGTACTTGATATTTCTAATTATGTTGGAAGAATCGGAACATGGTGGTTAAATATCGTTAGACGACGAAGATCGATTATTTAAAAAAGAAGTAAGAAACACAGGGAGATTCCGGAATTGTTCTAATTACCAAACTGTAAATTGTTGATATTTCTATTCGCGAAAGTGACAAAAGGCGAACACGCTGTTTCGAAATGTTTTCTCCGTTGTTCCGAGAAGCAACGGCGAGAGAGCTGCTGACCGTTTAGGGAAAACGTCGGCACCTTTGAAACGCCCGCGCTAGATTGCCGCTGATTTGCCGAGAAAACGTTGGGGAAATGTGTCGTGCGCGGACACGTGCACGTGCAACGTGCACCCAGCCCGAGTTTAGGCCCGCGGAGAACGATTGATGGCGACAGTGGAAAACAAGGGGGGGGTGAGCCCGGAGAAAGAGCAGTCCGTGGAAGGCAGTCAGGAAATGACATTTTCTTCGCCGTGGTGGCTTTACCGGCGGAGAAAATGCAAATTATGGGAACCGGCGATTGCGAAACGTCCGTGGAATTGTCCGCGCGCTCTTACTCGTTTCCACGTCATTGTTCTCCGATCTTGCGCGAAAGCGTTTGCCACGCTCGCTGCTAAAAACAGAAAAACCGGTCAATTCTCGGGAAATTTTTCCAAACGTACTTGGAAATTCCTAATTCGTACTGATAAATTCACAACGTACGAAATATTCGACGAATGTCTGTTATAAAACTACATAGAATCTGTTATCAAACTGTCGAAATTTAATTACAGAATTATAGAGTTATAGAAATTTAATTGTAGAAAATTGTAAATCGTAGAAACGTGAATTGAACGTAGAAACTGACGACCCGATCCGGTCTACTTCATCAGCCAGAAGCAGCAGCAGCAGCGGCGGCAGCGACGGCAGCGGCAGCGGAACGACGGCGATACAAATATAATCGCGAGAGCGAATTACGTGGATGATATACGGAAGCCATGTGACCGCTGAAGGCAAATCCATTTCCTGGTACATTGAGGCAAACAGTTAACGCGATTGAACATCACTTGGAATGCACGGCGAGGAGAAGCTGCAGTCAGTAAGCGTCGCGTAATGCGTGTAATTAATGATTACTGGCACGCATCAAAGCTTCTCATTAATCTCACTAGCATGCCCGATGATGCGCGAAACGTTTGATCGTTTGATAGTAAACCAACCGATTTCACGGTGCGTCGATGGACGTTGCGTGTATCCGACGATTCCATCTACCGCTCTGTATTCTGTTATTAATAGCGCCGATCGTCTAGCCGGACGAAACGATCGTTACGTTTGGGGATTCGTTCTTGGTCGCTCGGCTTTCGCGAAATGTTAGTTTCCGAAAATTATCAAGCTCCACTCGGATGTTTCGAGTGTTTCGAAAATTCGTACGGAAAAATATGTGTTTTATGTTACATTTATTTATTACGTAAAGTCTTTGCTTCAGATTTTCCATGAATATGAAAAATTCTCCAAACTGCTCGTGACTTGGAAAGGGTGCGTTTAGAGAAAAATTTATCGGTGAAACAACTCTGAACAAGATCGTACATTAAACATAAAATAAACAAATAAATTTGCATCTTTGCACTTGTCAAACGGAGGATTCCAGAGGAGAAGTATTACTGTACAAGTTTCTCTTTCCATTTCCCAATTTTCAAGTAACTCGTTCATTTTCGTTGGAAGATACAAAGATCGAAAGACATTCAAAGTTTCGTGCGATGCTAGTTGGACAACCACCGGAGAAAAATGCGTACGGGGACGGATGTCGGCCGCCGAGGATTTTGTGAAAACGGCTGGCAAATTATTCAGCGACTCGGTGCTTAATTGGCCCTTAATTAGTCTCCGATAATTTGCCAGGCGAATAACCGGACTCACGGTACGATGAAATCAGCCGATGAATTATTTATTGTCTCCCGTTAGATGGGTCAAGGGTACTTTGAAACGTCTCTTCCGTGCCAAAAACCATTAGCTTGAGAAGCCTGCGATCGGTATCTCTCTCTCTCTCTCTCTCTCTCTCCTTCTTTCCTCTACTGGTTCCTTTTTTTCCCCACCGTTTCCACGACTTTCACTTTTCCATACTAATTTCGCGACACCGCCTTTCCCGTCCCGTGCGTACGTCAATCCTCTCGATCCGGGTATCGATTCTGCAGTTCCCCTCGTTCCGTGAAATTCATCGGCAGACTGCCTACTTTCGGAGAAGATGCAAAAAACGCACGCGCGGACGTGACGAAAATTCCGAATTAAAATTAGAGTCGACGTTGAATTCAAGTTGAATCGAGATTAAAATTAAACGAGGACAAACGTAAATTAAGATCGGAGCAAAGTGGAGTTGGAGATAAAATTAGGGACAGGATTAAATTGAAATTGAAGTTAATGTTGAATTGACATTGAAATGTTACTTCAGCGACGCGTATTTACTCTACTCTTTCGATTATATTTCACTCGTAGCCTTCGAGATTCGAGTCGATTTTTGGAAATTTCAAAACCCCCCTCGATCGCCTGGCCGATCGAAATTCTTTGGTCGATCGCGCGTGAAATCCCATTAGGAGTTTCGTCGGTTGTCGTACGTACGAGAGGTATATGTACCGGGTGTCCCTGGAGATACGGGGGAACGAGCGGAGAAAAGCGGCGCAAGAGGCTGCCTCGAGGGAGTTGCCACTGACTACTTGACTGACAACCAATTATACGTCCCGGTTGGTAAGGCGGACGCCGTTTATATCAAGCAAACTGGGTAGATCCGGGGTCTTTTTCGGTTAATCTCGGCCGAGGGGTTAGAAAACGTCTTAAGAAGGATTAGGTTGCGAGTGGAAGGACAATCGCCCGCCGTACCCCGGTGTCGTGGCACAGGAAATTCCAAGTCGGGAATTCGTCGATACCGTGAAAAATGCTTTTATTCTTCCTCTTTCTCACACACACACGCACACACACACACACGCACACGCACGGAGAAACTGTAACTTTTTCTGTCGATACGTGTGGTAGCATTGATTTGAGAAATCTCCTTCCGAGATCGCGGCTTTGTACACACGTGGCGTGTGAAACGTGCATTAAGAAATTAAATCGAGGAGACACGCGTGGTAGAAGATATACATAGTATAGAAATACATAGTCACGCACATTCGTGAAACTGGGTGGTTGATGTACAGTGAAACAAAATTTTTGTCGTGGATATCCGGCAGTTTCGTTCTTAACGAAACACGCGATGCTTTAGTACAGATACAATTGTTGCTGGTGTCCATTGCGACGTCAAACATAGACGAGAGAAAAATTGAACTGGTATTTTCCGATTTTTGTGTCCTGGCCCCGCAAAGGGGGTAGCCGCAGCTCGCTCGGTAACTGGCGCGTAATTTATTGCGCACGCTACTCGATTATATTGTTAATCTATTAGTTGCCGCGGGGCAAGACCCCGCTAGAAAAACGCATTATCTCGTTTATACACAGTAACCCCGTGTTAACGCGCGAATGCGGAAAAAGAAACGAGCTCTTGGTAATTAGTAACATATAGCGTGTCGTCACTTCTGAGAAACGCGATTAGCCGTTCGTTTTCTTCTCGAGGATGATGTTCAGCCCCACCTCGCGATTTCAGCCGCTCGTGTATTCGTTGGTAGGCGATGCCGAGGCACTAGAGAAGAACCGGCGGAACGAGGGCGAGGGAGGGAAATTAGATAACCTCGGGGTGGGCGAAGATAAAGATTGCCGGCCGTTTATTTTAATCAGAGAAGCGACCGATAGTTCTGGATCACCAAGGAGCGCCATATTGTCTGCTCTCTTATCGCCATTTCATTGGTCGTCGGTGATTGACGTTTAACTAGGAAGAGAAGCAGATGGATTCACTTGCTAGATGGATGTTGCTTGGTGAAAAAGGAAGGAGAAGCTCAGTTGCGAGGCAAGTCACGACCGCGATGCGTGATTTTTCCAAAGATACGCTGCGTCTGCATACGCCTATCGCTACACTCGACTTTGTCGAATATACGATGTAGTACACCCTTGTTGAAAAGTCTCATTACAAAACTGGAATGAGAGAGTCTGTGGAAATCTGTACGTTGATGCGTCGTATCGCAAAGTGCAGTTGTATCACGCACGAGCACTGAAAACGTAAAGGGTGTCCTAAGATACTTTTGAACGGGAGTGTATCCATTTTTGTTTTTTTTTTCATTCCTTTCTCTGTCATTTTCCAGCCTCCATTGTTCCGCGTAGCCACGATTTTCAAAAGCAAGCCGATCCTTCCGATTAAATTAAATCGTCGAAAATATTGACTGCGATAAATTAAAATCTCTTTTGATCTGGGACGATCGGAATCGCGGACGATAACGCCGCCGCGTGCGCGCGCGACAGCTCGTGCTGGGGGTTGGAAATGAAATTCGTTAAACGGCCTCTCTCTCTCTCTCTCTTTTTTATGTATTCACACGAAAGCTATTTTTTTTCCGCCGCGCGTTTTCGAATCGTGGTTTTTGAGATATGACCTACAGCGTTTGGCGAAGGGTGGGCCGGGGGGGAGGGGGACAGAGAGAAAGAGAGTTCAAAAATTCATTTGTCGCGACAGAATGAAATTTTCGATTTATCCTGCCGCGGATGTGTAGTAGTCGCGCGTGCGATTTTCGAGGCTGCCGGCCATCGCACGCGCGCGCACGCGCGCGCGCGCGTGTACGTGTTATACGTCGTATTGGACCCGGGTGAAATTATTACATAATTGTTATTCACACCGGGCGTGGAAAATTAAAGCGGAATATCGCGAGAATAAAGCAGACGCGAGCCGACCGAAGTGGCCAATAACGAGGCGGTCACTCGTTGCCCTGGCTATCGCTCGTAATTTTCGTATCCGCGCAAACATCATTTTTATCCACCCTGATACGTGGTTCTCAACCGGCCTTTTTCACCTCCGAGTCACCGGCGAAAAGTGAATTTCGAAATTCACGAGCAACATTTTTTTTACGCACGTACAACCGCCGTTCATCCTTAGTTTTCGAGACTTGATTAATCAACTCAGTCCCTTCATCGATGGTATAAATATAAATGTAAAAGATCGTATAAATTGAGCTGTTATTGAAGTGTCAGAGACACTTTGGAAAGGTAGAAAAGTTTCCAAATAATCCCAATTGCAGCTGATATCGTTTCGGAAATATCGTTTAGAAAAATAGTCGAGCGTTTCGCAACGTTCTCTGCAAGAACTTGAAAGTCTGGTTACACGTATAAGAAGAAGGTTCCTCAAAAGGTAATCGGAATCGATGAGTAGTCCATTATAAATAATTAGCAAACTCTCTGTTCCCACGAGAACGCCGTCAAGAAAAATAAATAACAATCAACGGGCACAATTACGCGTGCCAAGGCTGCGGTAATTGCGACAGAGTACGGGGAACGTTCTCCACGATTATGGCCGCGGGGGTATATGCAAGATGGAAAGATTTCCTTTCAACGAGAGAGACAGAGAGAGAGATTCTATTGTCTCTTTGTAAAAAAAAAAAAAGAAAAAGAAAGAAAAAAAGAAGAGAGAAAGGAAAGAAGATGAAAAGAAAAAATAGCCCAATATATCATAATTGTATATTATTAGACCAGAAACAAGGAATCACCTAGGTGGTATTTCGTTTAATGCAAATTCACCGTGGCGCGTACCCGTGTTATTCGTGTTTGCTCGGAACGAGGGGATCGTTCATCACCTCGCGTATTTTCGCTATAAATCTGCGGAGAGCCGATAATAGGTTGCAACTCGATTCTTCTCTTCTTTTTCTTTTCTGGCTGTTGGCGGATCGGTCGGCGTGTGCATACCATTAAAGGCGCTTTTTCCTCGCGGGCCCGGACCTAATTGTAATTATTATTATCGTCGGAGAACAAAGTGCAGGTTCTCCCCCCTCGTCGTGATCATCGTCATTATCTCCTTATCATCTTTGCCATCGCATTACCACTCTCGTTTACATCGAATTCATGCCCGTCCATTATTCCCCGGTCAGATAAGTATCTTTCTTATCGACTCCTGGGCGAATACGCGTCGCCTCGGGACACGTAGGCGTAGATAGGTCGTAGGAATTGAAATATTATTTTTTCTTTCTCTTCTCTTCTTCTCTTTCTTTTTCAACTTCTTCAAGAAGAGAAGTGATTGCAGAGCCGCTTCTCCTTCCTTTTTTAAACTCGCAGTGCCCGCACTGGCGCAACAGTTATTTTAAAAATGCGTGAAAGTTTGCGCCGTTTAACGAAGCTCTCTCGCTTTAAGGTAAAGTAGACCGCGGACGGTTCCAGTTTGAGAAATTCGTGCATTTGCATGGAAATTGAAGTTACAGACGCGCGTTTCACATTTACCGTCCGTCCTTATTATTCACGCGCGTGAAAATATCCGCAGGAATTTTTCGTAATAATTGTAGAAAAACTTGCAACGCGACCAAGACTTCAACAAACTCTATTAATATTAAACTAGTCGCAGTTGGAACATCTCTACTATTTCTCCAGCAAGTCAATGAGCAGGAAAATCTATGTCATACAAAATTACATTGAATGCCAGAATCGCGTACGTTTTGATAACATCCATCAACTCGATGAGAACGAGCGCGATTAAATCAGCGCTTCTCCAAGGGGTTGGAACGTTATCAGCTCGACTGGTCGACGCTTTGGATCTTTAATACGCGCAACACGCAACGCGTATATCGTCGGGCAGAGACGTGGAAAACTCCATCGCCCCGATTTCAATTCTTCCTCTCTCTCTCTCTCTGATCGCGTGTCGGAAACGCGTACAACACGCCCCACCTCCGCGGGCGTGGGTCGTGTTCAGTCCGCCGCGATTTACATATTTCGGCGTGCGTTTGACCGATAGTAACGTTTCGTCCGGTTTTCGACGAATGGCGCTCCATTACCCGAGACCGAGACCATCCGTGGACCCCCGATACTTTTCGCCGATTGTACACGGCGCTTGGAAAAGTCCAGCCACCACCCGCGAGCTACGGCACGCGTGCGTGTCGTCCACGCACGATACGGACACGGGGCTACAGAGGAGAGTCACGCGCACACGCACGTTAGGACGCGTGGAATCCCTTTGTGCGATTTCGAACGGATGGCCACGGGACGCCGGACTAACTTTTCATACGGAGCCGGTGCCTGCACGAGCCATTGATCATCGGGTTCTCTGTTGGCTGCGCCAGGGCGCCGAACCGCCGGATTTCCACGGGGTTTTTCCACACGCCCCGGCTTGAAACTCGTTAAAATGTTTATCGGCACGATGCGTTCGTTGATCTCTCCTTTCTTTCTTTGATGTCTCTCTCCCTCTCCGTGGTTGTTGACACTGACTTGTTGTTTAACTCTCACTTGAAACACGAACGATGATTTTCCGAGAAGCGTCGGAATTTCTCGCTGCCGCGCACGTTTGTCTCTGTGTAACAATGTTTGGAAAAGTTGAGAGTCGCGGAAGTCTGGTCTCAATTTTCGGGATTTTTACGCAATTTCAGGCGAAGAGACAGGTTTTAATTTAAGGCAACGACACTATCGTTTTCCTCTTTCCTTTTTCCTTGTTCCGTCTAACATCGAGAGAATATGTATCCCCCCTGCGGGCTCGGGAGTGGAATAGGCCCAACGTAATCCCCGCGTGTCGCGGAGGGCGACTAAAAGGGAAATTTATCGCACGCCCCTTCCTTCTTACCTGCATCGATCAACCCCCATAAATTCAACGATGATGTCGCAAACACCGTTATTCATTCTCGCGAATAACCGTGGAACTCGCGCGGCAACGGAGAATTATCGGCCGTTCGCGTTTTGTTTCGTTTTAATAAGTTGAAGGAAGCGGAAGATAAAAGCCGGCTCGCCGTGAGATATTCTTGGCGCGCGAGGGAGAGAGAGACGGAGCGGGATAGGAGGGAGGGGGAATTTGCACGGTTTGGTTAAATATTTAAGTAACAGGGCATTTCACTTCGGCGAGAGTACATCGATGGGCGCGAAGACGCCGGGCGAAGACATTTCGGAGCATCCCTTATCTTTATCCGTGAAATATCTCGCCGTGGCGACGGCAGACGGGGGCTCGCCGAGTCCAATCGCGGTTTTATTGGCTCTCTTAGAAACTGGCTTAAGTACGTTTCTGTGTCCCTAGGAAATTCACCGAGGCAAGCGAGTGCCTTTCGAAAATTCCAGCAGCCCCTTGCCTTCCGATCGATTCTCATTGTCCCCCTCGCGTTTCCCCGTTTGCCCTCTCGCGGAACACGCGCACGGAAACTCGCCTCTCCTCTCTCTTTCTTTCGAACGATCAAACATGTGAAAAGTCAAGCCTGAGAGACGAACAGTGAGAGTGTACGTATTTTTAGGAACTATATTTTGGAAAAGGTGCTGCCTTGGTTAGATTCGGTCAACTACTTGGAGCGGCGAGGAACGCCATTGTATTAACGATCGTAGTCTTTCCTCGTTGTTAATTGTCTCTCTGTTCGTCGCTGCAGGTACGGGAATAGCTACTTTCAAGTGGCCAGAACGAGATTTCAGAGATTTACAACGATGTGTATTTTTGGATTTACGGTACTCCGCAAGATCGTCCGTGATAGTTTCACGTAGTTTTGAATGAAAAAATTAGTATATATATATTTATTTGTTCGACTTGGCGGTTACAGACGATACGAACGGAAATTATTTTTCACCTGGACGGTGTCCGCGGAGCAAAAGCGTTAATGGACTCGCTTTTCCCGCTGGTCGAATTAATCGAATCGAATGGTGCTCTGGGAATCGCGAAACAGTTGTCGTTTCGAGGGTCATCGACGTTTCAAAAATGATATTCCACTCGATGATACCGTGGGATAATCGAAAAATTAGTAAAGTGCCCTCGACTGGGCTGGGCTGACGGTCGTCGAAAAACGCACCCTCGATTTGCGAAAGGGCGGGAGGGGGGGAGCTCGAGTGCCCTCTCGAACCCCCGTTCGATACTGCGAAAACGTTTTCGTCGCTGTGCTCTCTGCCGTGTGCTGTGTCGTCTCCGTTGCGTTTCCACTTCGCATCTCCGCTCTCTCTTAGTTTCAGGGTAAAAAGAAACAGCGGATAAGTCATCATTTGGACCACCGTGCGCAAGGACTAGCAAAATGGTGCAATTATGAACGACCGATTTGTAATTTTTGCCGAACATTTTACAGATGCGACGAAACGCGGTGTGTATTTTTGGAAATTTAAACGATCTTTCTGAAGCTTGCGCTGTGCTTCAAGTTGTACCGTAAAGTTTCCTATTTTTTATTTCATTTTATTTTTCTTCACTTTAGCACCTCTGAATTTCCGGCAATTTTATATTTTAATCGTCTGTAGTTTCAGCGTTAAATATCATCGTCACTTTACCAACTAAATTAAGATCGTGTTGAATAGACGAGGAACTACAATCTCCGTATCGCGCCCTTCGCGACAGGGCTTGGACAATTTAACGAAAAACTTGCGAGATCAAGCAACTTAGTTGTAAACGATTGTCATCTCTGGTGTCACTGAACAATTCCGAGCGAACAGTTTTATATCGCTTCTCTTTCACCTAAATGGAACGGAGCAAACCCAGTCCTTTCCCAGCCGTGGCAACCTGATTCTCCCCCTGTTGCGCTTTCGATTGACCTGCACGCAGAGGACCAAGTCCTACGAGAGTTCTACGGGGTAAAAAGAGGGCGCGAACGGAAGCGTCGTTTCCGCGTAATTAATTATCCACTCTATATGCTAATTAGCCTGGTTAGCAGCGCGTCTCCGTGGCATTGTGTTTTCTCTCTCTCTCTCTCTCTCTCTATCTATCTTGGAGAGGGAGTAGTTGGTGGGAAAATCGAAGAAAAGGAAAAGCTCCTCTCCTGTTTACGAGCTTCTTCTGCTTCTCTTTTCTCGCCGCGGTCTCATTAATTCCTGCAAAAATACAAGGCAGCCGGTTGCCTTCAGCTCTCTCTCTCTCTCTCTCTCTCTCTTTCTCTCTATGGACTCTTCTCCGATGCGAGAAATCCCCGGGTAGAGGATGGTGCTCGCCTCGGATCCATAACGCGTCAAGGGATGATCTACGCGCTCGCGGGCGCCGCGCTACGGCCGCGTGAAAAAGAAATAATTTACAGGTGTGCGGCCGTGTTTATGCAAATATCGAACAGCCCGCGCGCGAGCCCCGGCGCTGCGCGGACGTGCAGTGCAGTATATTCTCGCGCGTCGATGCCACTCTGTCGCAATATGTATATGTGGGGTCGTTACGTCGACGCGCGCGCACGCGTTAAAGAACAATTAATAAAATAGGCTCTCTTGCACGTGTATCAATTCACGCTGCGAATGCGAGAAATTACCGGAGGAGCCGGAAAGTTTAACATCGAAACGACGACGTACATATAATATAACGCAATTGTTCGATGTACTGCGTCGCGATACGCTATTCTCTTTGGATCAACGATAAGTGAACTAATTATTTTATTCGTCCGAGCACGACGCGTTCAAAGAGTTGGGTTAAATTGCGATGCTTCTATACACGTGTTCGAGAACAATCAATCAAACAGTCTCTTAGTTAGGTTTGATAACGATGTGATACAGTTATTATGTTGTAATAACCTTCTCTGGTTATTAGTGACCACGGTAGGAATTTAGGATTGTAGGGGCAGGTACCACTGTGATAAATGGATCCTGTAAAATTTTTCAAAAATTCAAAGAGCTCTTTTCGAAGAGCTGGATCCTCTTTGGCAACATTTCGAGCCAAAGGTGGTAAGGTCGCGTTGTTTCCTTTTGTCTTCGCATTTGGAACAAGGTGGGAACATCTAGGGAATGTTATTTTCACACGTGTGTTGTAAATTATTGTATAGTTTTATTTTTGCATTACGACAATCGAACCCTGATCGATAGATTGACGATTGACTTCAGACTTTTGTTTAAACTGCTTGAAGGACACGGCTGTTCTTGTCGAAGTTGATATTAATTTCTGCTTGGACAGAGATTTATTTAGTTTAATCATCGTTTAAATTATAGTGATTTATACGTGGAATATTTTCACATACTTGTGTCAACAAATATTTTCATGAAGTTAGGCAAATTGCATCTGTCACGGATTAAGTATAATAGAAACGTATCCAGTCTGCGTGGTCTGTTACTCTTGTTGGTGAATATTTGCTCTTTTCTGTTCAACTGTATAGTTGGATCACACGTGCTGTTTTTAATTTTTTTCTAGCTTGATAGATCCTGCGTTCTTCGTCCCGATGATTTTATCGCCGCGTTGATGAAATACTTTTGGAGATTTTTTGTAAAACGTGAATTGACGATTCGCGGAACACACACACTGCGGCAGAGCCTGAATCTGTAGATCTAGGTTTTTGTCGAAGATCTACTTTCTGAATAAATTATCAAACACGCGTAGGAATTACAATGCAGCGTCGCGTTTCTCCTCGCGAACCCCGAATAATTAACACATTCGACCACGCTTCTTACGCTTTTGTCGGCGACACATTTATCGCGGCGCAAAGGGGAGAAAAATGTCGTTCGATCATTGCCGCTTGGATAATACGTAATACGTAGTAAGCAATAACGCGTGAGTTTGAAATTTCGGCGAAAATTAATTGCGCACTTGCGCACAGTATTAACAACGTCGAATTGGCAAGTGCAGAACGAGTAGTAAACTCAAGGTAACGTAATTTCGCGATATTGGAATACTATTGTAATTAATCGGTCTCTCGCATCGTCCTCTCTGGTGGATCGAAACATTTATCAGCGCCGGTGTCGCTGTCACCGGTTAAAAGACGCGACGATAGGTTCAATTTCGTCGGGTAATTGATAAACATATACAGAGAAGACTCCGCGTCGATGGAAAATTTGCGCCGAGAACGCGTTATCGCGGGAATAGGATTGATCGGATCGAGACATTAAAATCGCAAGCGCGCAATTGCAGCAGGTGCAGCCACCGCGTCGTCGTTGTTCCTTATCGTTTAATTAATCGCGCCTAACCGGCGTTTATTTACCTGCAAGCTGCTAGAAACGAGCGCAATCGGATCGAAAGTTGCTCGATACTATCGATCGCGATCGAGAATTTCGCGTCTCCCGAGAGTTACAAACCTCCTTTAATTGTATCGCTGATAATCTTGGATTAATTCTGTATCTTAGGTAATCTCACGTTTTACACTGGAACTGACCAATTTGCAATTGTTTGCAACAAACGGCCAATTTAATGGAGGCAAGTAATGTCGATTTCTTGTTTTTATTTAATAAACACAATTTTTATGAGATTACTTATGGGTACCCCGGATA